>JAULKK010298809.1:0-12726 GCA_032355705.1 Rubia peregrina
TTAGTAATAATAATGACCCCGGTTTGTCAATATGTCATGTCATACTAAAAGGTGAAAAGAATTACCTTGAATAGTCTGCTGCAATATGTGGCTTTTTACTTGCCAAAAAGAATATTGGTTTCATTGATGGAACCATTACCAAACCTCCGGATAATCATCCCGATGCAGTTGATTGGTCTGGAGTTAATGCTACCCTGGTATGTTGGACCTTACAGACTCTAGATCCACCATTGCGTTCTTCTACCAGTTACTATGCCACAGTTAAGGAATTGTGGGATGATCTTAATGCACGATTTACTCTAGGGAATGGTCCAAAAATTCTACAATACAGAACTTTCGGCAGAATGGTCAGACTGTTGCCATTTATTTTGGTAAAATGAAGAAGTTATTTGGAGATTGCAACTCCCTTCGGCCTTCATTAGTTTGCATCTCTGAACCTTGTAAACCAATGTGCACTTGCAACCATGTTGGCAATGCCTTCCAAGAATATGAGAAAGATATGATCTACCGATTTATCATGGCTTGATGAAGGCTATCACACCTTGTGATCCAACATCATGACTACTGCCAATGCCACCTGTTATGTACGTATATGCTCTTGTTGCACAGGAGGAGAATCACAAAGCCGTTGTTCTGTCTCGCGAGCCTTCGACTGACTCTATGGCATATGTTGCATGAGTCCCCCCACATTCGGGCTCTTTGTCAGTTGCTCTCACTTCAGTTGATCCAAAGAATCTCGTCTGTACGCATTGTCGTCGCAAGGGCCACGACAAAGATACATGTTTCAGTACTGCCGACGGGAATGACGCACCGGTCATCGGCTTCCGCCCGCCTCCGCCGCTACCAGATCGCCACCAGGTCATGCGGCCATGGCCGCCCACCGTACTCTTGCCCGTTCTGATTTTGGCCCTACTATTTTTATGACCAATGCAGCACTACCATGCTTTATTTAATTAGTTTAATTATTTAACTGACTCTGGGTCAGGTAAGTCTACTTTACTTTGGATTCTTGATTCGGGAGCCTCATATCACATGACCGGTGACAAGGGTTCTCTTACTGATATTAATACTGCTATCGATTTTGTGAATGTTATACTGTCTGATGGATCTGTATCATCTGCTACACAATATGTTTCTATTCTCCTTGGAGATGTTACTCTTCCTCATGTGTTGTACATACCTACTTTGCGATGCCATTTATTATCATGCTCTAGATTGTTATCTTCCTTACAATGTCTAGCTTTTTTTTTACTGAAAATTGTTGCATTTTATAGAAAATCAGTACGAGGACTGTGATTGGCGTGGGTGAAGAGCAGAGGGTTATTGGTTTCGCCTGTTGGATACTCGTGTTCATATTCGGTAATCTATTCCAACGGTTTCTTCTTCACATTTATGGCATCAGCGTCTCGACCATCCTTCCTCTACGATGTTGTCTTCTGCTTCTACTCTTGACTGTAGCACAAATAATATTTTTGTTCCTTGCACTGTGTGTTATAGAGCAAAGCAGACTAGTCATAGTTTTTCTTTAAGTTCTTCGAATGCTAGTGCATTTTTTGAACTAATACATTGTGATGTTTGGGGTCCTTATTAAACATCATCTTCTACTGGTGCATTTTATTTTTAAATAATAGTTTATGATTATTCCCGATCTGTTTGGGTTTATTTATTAGTTGCTAAGTCTGATGTAGCATCTAGATTTATTGAGTTTTGTGCTTTGATCAACAACCAGTTTGGGTGCTCCATTCGGCGTGTTCGTACTGATATTGGTACATAATTTATGCTTTTGAGATCATACTTTACTGAATCTAGGATTATGTTTGAGACATCTTTGGTCAATACACCACAGTAGAATGGTCTTGTTGAGCGCAAGCATCATCACTTGTTAAATGTGGTACGAGCTTTGCATTTTTGGGCTAATCTGCCAGTTGACTTTTGGGGAGAATGTGTTCTTACAACTGCTTATTTTATTAACCGAACACCGACAAAGTAACTCAATGGTCGTACTCCATTTGAGTTACTATATATACAGGCTTCGAATTACAAGCTTTTGCGGGTATTTGGATGTCTGTGTTTTACCTTCAACATTCCTATATTTCGTGACAAGTTTGCACCAGAAGTCGCCGTTATTAATTTCTTTGATACCCAGCTGGAAAGAAAGGCTACCGCTTTTATGATTTGGCATCCCGTACCTTCTTCAACAGTGGTGATGCCAATTTATTTGAAAATCAGTTTCCGTATGTTGTGATCCCTGAATCTCCATCTTCGGCTTCACCAGGGTATATCGGCGGTGCCACCACCTCACCGTCGGCATCACTATCGCCAATCCCAGAGCATCACTTGCCGCTGGCTCCTTTCCCTCCATTGCAACCGGATGCCATGGCCAGCCCCGATCACCGACTTACACTGTCATCCAACAATCATAACTCTGATGTACGACCCGAGCAGTCGCTAGACCCGCCGCAAGTGCCTCACACGCCCCCTGCTGCTGGCGGTCACGCGCCGCTAAGTGACCAGTCGGCTCCTCCAGTTTTTCTGCCTAATACGACGTCCCCTGCTTCGGCCTCCTCCAATACGCCTGTTTTGCCGCTTGCCTCGCCGGTTAACCTGACACTGCCTTCTGCCACCGAGCTGCCTCTTTCCTGACAATGTGTTCGCGATCGTGACCTTCTGCATACTTGGAAGATTATGTTTGTACTATTAGTGATATTGAAACCCCTAATGCTACGAACACTCATACGCCATCACATTCCTCAGTTGTTCTCTATCCCTTTACTTATTTTGTAAATTGTGATAAATTTTCTAGTACGCATTCTAGATTTTTGGGTGCAGTAACTTCTAGTGCATATCCCACCACTTATTCTGAGGCTTCCCAGTATGCTCATTGGCGTGATGCTATGGCTGATGAGATTAATGTACTTGAGCACAATCAGACTTGGACTTTATCTTCACTACCTCTGCATAATAATGCCATTGGATACAAATGGGTGTACCAATCTGATGGTTCCATTGAGCATCACAAAGATCGTCGGGTGGTTCTTGGAAATGTCCATAAAGAATGTATTAACTATACTGAAACATTTGCTCCTGTTGTGAAGATGAGTTCGGTTCGTCTGTTTTTATCAGTCGCATTCATTTGTGGTTGGGAACTTCACCAGATGGATGTGTATAATGTTTTCCTCCATGGTGATTTACATGAGGAGGTATATATGCGACCTTCACCGGGTTACCCAGCACCTCCTGGTAAGGTTTGTCGTCTTCATAAATCTCCTTATGGTCTTCGCCAGGCCCCTCGCAACTGGTTTGCAAAATTAGCTCAGGTTTTACGTGCATTTGGTTTTGTTCAGAGTAAAGCATATTACTCTTTATTTTCTTTTTCACATGGCTCAGTTTCCTTGCATGTGCTTGCCTATGTGGATGATTTGGTCATTGCTGGTAGTTCTTCGTCGCTCATCTCTAAATTCAAGAAATACTTGAGTTCTTGTTTTCATATGAAGGATCTTGGTACACTTAAGCATTTCTTGGGTATAGAGATTGCTAGAAGATCGGATGTGATGTTTCTTTAACAAAGGAAATATGCCCTAGATATTTTGTCTGACACGGGTTTGTCGGCTTCGAAACCGACTGACTTTCCTATGGAGCAACAGCATGACCTTGGAAAGGTTGAAGGACCCCTTTATGATGACCCTGAGCAGTACCGGCGATTGATGGGTCACCTTATTTACCTCATTATCACTCGTCCTGATCTTAGTTATTCTGTTCATACTCTTGCTTAGTTTATGAAGTCTCTGTGTGTTCCTTACTAGCACGCTGCAATACGTGTTCTTCACTACTTGAAGAGTCATCCTGGTCAAGGTTTATTTCTCTCTTCACGTAGTTCCTTACAGTTGACTACTTATTGTGATTCCGATTGGGCTGTCTGCCCCATCATGCACCGATCATTATCTGGATACTTTGTGACCATTAGTGATTCTATAGTTTCATGGAAGATCAAGATACAACCTATAATTTCTCGTTCTTCTGCTTAAGCTGAGTATCATGCTATGGTTGTTGCATGTTGTGAGTTGTTATAGCTTAAGTCTTTGCTTCGGAACTTGGGTGTTGTGCATTCTTCTCCTATGCGACTATTTTGTGACAGTTAGTCTGTTCTCCACATTGCGGCTAATCCGGTGTTCCATGAACGTACAAAGCATATTGAAGTTGATTGTCTTTTCGTCCGTGATCTTGTGCAGTCTGACACTATTGTTCCTCATCATATTCGCACGACTGATCAACCTGCGGATTTGTTTACCAAAGCTATTGGGGAAAATAGTTTCATTCATTGCTTGGAAAGTTGGGAATTTCTGATCTCCATGCTCCAACTTGAGGAGGAAGAGTATAAAGGAATAGTAATATATAATTGTAATTAGTTTACAATTTCTTTTCTAGTTGAGTTTAGGTCTTTTGTACTACTATATAATGTACCCCTTGGCATGAATACAAACACACAATTATTACCATATAAATTCTTCATAACTGTATGTCTCCTATTAATGATTACACGTGATCATGAAATTCCTTACTTGAACTATGCACAGTAGGGGAGAGTGTATTATTAATCTGAAAAATGGAGTCATATTGATTTGTATTGTACCAAATATAAACTTTATCTTAATTAGGATATTTTAATTTTAAATTTTTAACCTTATTCCCCATCAAAATTGTATTTCAACTTGACTACGTAATTGCCACTCTGGCCATGATCGATCAAGAAAACGTGACTTGCGCTATCTACGTGAGGAAAAGTCGTGCAGCTACCACGATGACCATGACCAAAAAGATCTTTGCATTAGACGCCACTTCAATCTTATCGGTCCAACGTGGCTATAAATAGACGATAGTTTGTGACATCAAGGCAAGCAACAATGAGCTATCAAATATAATATATTCAGTAACATAAGACACTAATTTAAGTATCAGGCTGTAAGCCCAGATCCAATCCAAAACTTTGGTTATAGGATCCAAGTGTCATTGGGCCTTGTCATGAGCTAAGATAGTCATTATTATTACTTGGAGGAACAACCACATTATTTATAGTGTTTTTCTAGCAAAATTGCACCACCAAATACTTCTTTATTTGCTACCGCGAGCTAGGATAGTCATTATTATTACTTGGAGGAACAACCACATTATTTATAATGTTTTTTCGTCAAAATTGCACCACCAAATACTTCTTTTATTTGGGTAGCAAATTCATATACTCCTAATAATTTTGTTAAATTATCAGCAATACTTAACATTTTCAATTTTCAATTTTATCTTCCACTAGTGTAGGAGGAGCCTATTAAAGGCGGTTATATCGATAATTTAAAGGCACTTTCTAAGTGCCTTTAATGGCTGCGCCCTTTAATCAATCGGAAAATAAGGCAGTTCAAGGAACTGTCTTTAAAATCACAATTAAACGTGTTTAAAAACCGCCTTAAATTTGATGATATATACACCTTTAATAGGATTAGAAACATTTTTTGAACTTGGAAACTATTTCATACCTTCCAAAAAATTAGCTGCCGGAAACCAATCGGTTTCCGCCAGCCAAACAAGAACACAGATCTAGAAAAAAAATCAATCAAGAACATTGACAGGGGAACAAAACAACAAAAAAATCAACGAATCATTACAAAGACAACACCATCGTACACAACACCAACTCGGAAACTACAGCAAAAACATAGATTTGAAACGGGAGAAACGAATAGGCAAGCGGCCAACGACAGAGGACGAGCGGTCAGCGGCGGAAACAGAAGCGGAGAACAAGCTAGCGGCAAAGGACGAGCCAGCACCGGAGCTTCACGGTGGAGGGTAAAGGAATACGACGAGCGACCAGTGGAGCGGAGGAGTGACCAGTAGATTTTCACGCCTTCACGGCGAGCGACTAGTGGAGGAGGCACGACAAAGTGTGGGGGAAGAGGGTAGATGTGTCAATAATGAGTGAAAGAAGAGGGAGGCGGAGTAGAAAAAATGGGAGGCGGATTTGGCCGAGTTGAAAGAAGAGGGAGGCGGAGAAGAAAGGGATGGAGGTGGGAGAGATAAAACAAAAGAAGTAAAACCCTAAGGCATGGGTTAAAATTTGAGCGGGCCAAAAAGAGCCAATTTAAAGGTGGTTCTAACATTGGAACCACTTTTAAATTAAAAGAGTGAGTTAGAAAAGCATTTTCGAACTCGGAAATGTCATTTCCGAACTCAAAAATACTTTCGGGTCTCAATTAAAAGGCAGTTCTAAAGGCAGAACCACCTTTGATCGATTGCCATTAGAGGCAGAACCGCCTTTAGTTAATTTCGAACCGCCTTTAAAGGAATTTCCAAACTTGAAAATGCTTTTGAACCTCAATTAAAGGCGGGTCCGATGAAATCGCCTTCTTATGCTGCCTTTAATAGATTTCCTTGTAAAATTCTTGCCATATAATCTATTAAAAAATTCCTTAGACCATTTTTCCTTATATGAACTTATTACTATGGACAAGATTGAGTCCAGTCATCGGATTACTCTATTATAATCTTGTGGATGTATATCTGCAAAATTTAGATAAATTCCATTGACGACTAGATTATTTTTAATTTTTTTTGTTTAGGAATCGAATTTTTTTTCTTCAAGTTTTAACAGAAGTTGATGCTTCATCTTCTCCTACGTGGATTTGTTCATGTTTATATATAATTCTGAATCAGTATCAATTTCACAGTATCAATATCACAGTATATATTCACTAGGACTTTTGCGCAACATTCTAATTATGAGTAATTTGAATTTCATCCTCAAATTTCACTTTATCATCGTGAAATTTGAAAATATTTCACATTTTTCATCAAAGATTGTATTTGATTGAAATGTTTTCGTCTAACCGTATAGTTATTTTCCTCTTTGAGACGGTCTCCTCTGATGCACCCAAAACTTTATGCAGATATCTCTCTGCAAAGTAAATACAAAACTTAATTTTCCCCCAAATTTATTTGCAACTTTTAAAAAGAACCCATTTCAATCTAAATGTTTAATAATTGTATAATGATTCCTTCTTAAACTTTAGGCTGATTAAAATAAGATGTGTTCATCTTTTATACATGATTTTCCCGTGATTTAAAAAAAACATTATATGTTAGAGAAGATAAAGTCTTGTATGAGACGGCCTCACAGCGAGACCAGGTATTAAATTGTACAGAATTCATCATGGGGTTTTTAATTGAAGTTTTAAAAGTTAAGAGGATAGGTGTGTAATTTAGTTAATTTACATTTAAATTCAGGTAAAAATATTAAAATTTCATCTTCTTCTGTCACATCTCCGTCCCTTTTTCTGCAACCGCTTTGCTTCTCTCTCCTTTTCTCTCCGAGCTCCAAATTTCAACTGCTTCTCTCCTTCGATTCGACCACACATTTTCTCCATTTTTCTTCCATATTTATCGCGTACAATGATTCGCGATAAACACAGGGAAGTTGCGTTTCATTTTTCAGCAATTTTGCTGGTTTTAACTTCGATTTTCGGTGATCTGACCCATTTCGACCATCATTTTGAGTTTATCTTCGAAAGTAATGTCTTCGCACTAATTTTTTACAAATAAATTGTTGTTTTTTTAATTTTTATTTCCTTTTTTTGTTCATGTGATTTTCTAGAGTTTGAGTAGGTTATACTGAGTAATATTTGGGGATTTCTCTGTTTTTTTGTTTGGTGAATTATTCTTATCGATTTGTACTAATTTTTGTTTTGTGTTGTTGTTTCTTAGATGTCTAAGAAAACTTTCCTCATTGTTGTTGCACTTAAGAAGGAAGGAGGATTTTTAAGTTCTATTATTTTGCAGCAGTGATGTTTTAGATACTGTTGTTAATGTTTCTCATTTTCTGTTTGATTGTTCATGTTTAAATTTTAAGTGTTGTTATCTGTGGAGGTATGATGTTTTAATATCAGGGTTTGATGCTTGTGGTGTTTGCATGCTTATGTGTGCAATTGATGTTCAGTTTTGACTGGGTGTGATATGTTGGGGGTTTGTTACGATTTGTGCTAATTATTGTGTTGTTATTGTTTCTTAGATTTCTAAGAACACTTGCACATTGTTGCTGAAATCAAGAAGTAAGGAGCAATCTGTAAGTTTTATTATTTTTCAGATGTGATATTTTAGATACTGTTGTTGATATTTCTGATTTTATGTTTCATGTTCCATGTTTAATCTCTAAGTATTGTTATCTGTGTTGGTGTGATGCTTTAATTTAGTGTTTCATGCTTGTATTGTTTTCATGCTTAAGTGTGCAATTGATGTTCAGTTTTGTTGTTTTTTTATTCTATGTGATATCTTAGGATTTTGTTACTAATTGTGTTAGTTTTTGTGTTGTTCTTGCTATTTCTTTTCTTTTCTTTCTTTTTTGAAAACTTGTTCTTACTATTACTTAAATGTCTAAAAATACTTTCTCACTTATGCTGCAATCAAGAAGGAAGCATGATCTTAAGTTTTCTTCTTTTTCAACTGTGATGTTTTAGATACTGTGTTGATGTTCCGGTTTGATCTTTCATGTTTAACCTTTTAAGTATTGTTATGTGTGTTGTTTTTTTATGTTTTAGTGTGTGCTATTGATGTTTTTAAATTTTGAAATTGATATTTTATATAGTGTATGCGATGTTTCTTAATGTAGTTGTCAGTGATGTTATAAGTTCTATTGTGATATTTTAATTACAGATGTTGTTTTTTTTATTACTGTATGTGATGTTTTATATTATTTAATAGGAATATTTTCCATGTCAGAGATCAACGATACCATTGATGAGTTAATAAAAAATAGTATGAGTAACCATGCTCTGAAGGTGTTCCCTTGAGCATAAAACCGTAGTCGACCTTTGATATGTGCGTTGATGGAGAAGAAGAGCCATCCTCTTCGAAACTAGCACGAGAGAAGGCAAGTTTGTGAATGAGCAAGTAACGAAGGAAAACAAGTCAGGGGGAAAATAGAATTTGATTGTTTGGGATCTATCGTTTAAGATGATGTTTTGCAAATATTGATTTATTTGTTAGAGCCGAGACACTAGACTCTTATTGATGATTTAGGTTGATTTAGAATTATTTTTTTCCAGCTTTTATGTTAGCGATTTTTAGGGTATTTGAACCATTTTGTACAAAATGATGTTTAATGGTTATGGCAATTGACAATTTCACAGGATGACATAAAACTTACATTACAGGTTTATAATTTTATATCTTTTTTTGTGCCAGTAACGAGTCATTTAATTAATTCAATTTTGAGTTATCAGTGTTTGATGTTTTATGTCTTGTTCATCCGTAATATACATAAAGTGATACGTATCATCCTATAACTGTATATTATCATGTAAAATAATAATAACATCAGTGGATAGAAGTGGAACGTCAAAATAGTTTTTTCAAATGCAACAACAGTGGAATGTATATTTTCAACACTAGTTTGAGATATTTTACGATCTAAATTTTGAACTTTTAACTTGTATTTTCTTTTTGATTGATGTGTTAACTTTTCAACATGTCCTTTTAAAAATTAATATTAATATTTCTTATTTTGGAATGTTAGATTTTTGAGCATTTAAACATTTCATTTTGAATTTATTTTTAGTGTTTTCATTTGAGGTTTAATTGTTTTGATTTTTATTTTTAGTTTTTTTATTTGATATTAACTACATCAATTTCATGTGTATTTTTAGTATTTCATTTTATATTTAACCACTTTGATTTGATGTTTAATCATTCTAATTTGATGTATGATTTTTGTGTTTCATTTGATGTTTAATTATTTTGGATTATGTGTATTTTTAAAATTTTCTATTTGATATCTAACTACTTCAATTTCATTTGTATTTTAAATTTATGATTTGATGTTTAACCATTTTGATTTGATGTTTAATTATTTTAATTTGATGTCTATATTAATTTTTTATTACACGTTTAACATTTTTTTCTATATGTGTAATTATTTTTGGAGCATATATGAGTAATATTTTTATTTGATGTTTAAATAATTTTCATAAGTATATTTTAATATATTATTTCATGTTTAAATTTTATGTGTATTTTAATTCATATTTAATTATTTCATCTGATAATTTAGAAATTTTAGTTGATTTCATATACTTTTGATTCGATGTGGTTATCAATTATTAGTCAGATGTTTGGGATGATTTTTAGCCCAATATCAGACCACATTTTCGGCCTAAAAATACTGATTTAGACTAGGCCGTCTAAAACTCTCACCACCGGAATTCCTCAATCGCCATCGTCACCACTGGGATCGCGCATAGGAATTTCCGTCTGAATTCCTCAGCTCTGGGATCTTGAAATAGGTGTTGTCAACACCAGAATCCCGCACTCGTCATCGTCAACACCGTAATCGTTCATGACAAGGGAAACCTCACCGAAAAGTCACACCACAGGAGGGTGAAACCCACTTACCGTTCCCGGCGCTGCGAATTCGATGTATATACATCCACAATATGAATTCATCTCCTTAGCGTCCTTCGGTGATGTTGAAACGGCTTCATAGCCTACCGGAGAATTCTGCAGAAATCTGGCGATTATCGACACGGCTTTATCGCCATACATAATCTGGCTGAAAGCGACAGAGAATGTTAGCGAATCTGACTGATCTCAAGGATTATAAAGCACAGTATAAACTAGGGTTTGCAAGGGAGGAAGACAAAGCATGTGTTTTATTTTTTGAAATTGCATACTAGTCCCTGAGTTTCAGTACTTATTATAAAATATAGCCCGAGTCATTAATATTTCTAAATTTGCCCACGAAATTTGATTTGTCATTTTTCTATTTTCACTCTAACCTCTGGTCTTACATTAAGATAGTCTCGCAGAAAATGGACTCCTTAGAAAATCTTTCATATCTAGAATTATTAGAGAAATCTATAATCCCCTGGTCTATTCAAAGATATCTAGCAAGGAGTTTTTTTTTGGGTAAACAATCTCAAACTATGTTTGAGACCGGGGGAGTACATCAACTGGATGTTTATGTCATTAATGATTATTTTTCTGAAAAATTTAAGAGTGTCTATTCAAAGATGGTTTTTCCATAAGTTTTGGAAAGACCAAGGTTTAAATTACAAATTAGAAGAAATCAAAATAAAATATTAAGGAATTGTAATATTATTTGAATATTACTTGTAATTGTAATTAGATTACAATTCTTTTTTTTACTTCTATATAATGTACTCCAGAGCATGAATACAAACACCCATATTATTATCCTTATTTTCTACATGGTATCAGAGCCTAAAATCCTGAAAACCTAAACCTAAAATTTTTATTCTAAATTATTATTTTGCAAACATCGCCGACTTCGTCTGTCGATCCAAGCTGCCGACACCAATCTGCCTGACACTGGTTTACTGCTGACACCGATCCACCGCCGACATCAATCCACCGCCGACACCAGTCCGTTGCCACTGCCAGTATTTGCTCCACAGTCGCCAACACCAGGTGCTCTGTCGGTGCTCCTCTTAGATCCTCTGCTTTGCTCGGATCTCAGTTCTTTGCTTTAGCTCGTTGGTGCTCCGATCACATCATCCTTTCCGGCGAGCTCATCTGGCATATCCGCTGAAGAAGACAAAGGCACGCGTGAGTCCACGCGGTCGCCATCCAGAAGCGCGTGAAGCCACGTACAGTTGAGACAGACGCGCTTCTTCCATTACAGAGTGTGTGGTTCCATGCGCCAGTGCAGATACACGCACCCCAGTCCCTCAGCGCGAGTTTCCACACACCATGTCCATCTGCTTGCTGGTTTGCCCTTATTTTTTCTCTTCTTTGGGCAAATTTATATTTAAAAATTAAGCAAATAAATATTACTTGTGTTATGGCTCTTTTCACCGGCGTCGATACCTCTCTGTCTGACGACCAATGGAGTACGACACTTAATTTATTTAATCAGTTAAATTACCCTTCTGAACATGGGTTAGGTAAGTCTACATTACCTTGGATTCTCGATTCGGGAGCCTCATATCACATGACCGGTGACAAAGGCTCTATGATTGACATTACTCCCGCTACCTATTCTATTAATGTTCTACTGCCTGATGGGTCTTTATCATCTGTTGCATAATATGGTTCTTTGCACTTTGAAGATATTACCCTTACTCGTCTGCTTTATATACCTACACTACGATGCAACTTATTATCATGCTCTAGATTGTTGTCTGCATTAAAATGTCTAGCTTGTTTACTAAAAATTATTACATTTTACAGAAAATCAGTACGAGGACTATGATTGGCATAGGTGAACAACAATGAGGGGTTTATTGGCTTCGTCTTCTGGATACACGTGCTCAGTATCATATATCGCAGTCAGTTCCGACAGTTGCTACATTTTCTACATCTAATTTATGGCATCAACGACTTGGTCATCCATTCCACACGGTGTTGTCTTCTGTTCCTACTCTTGATTTTAGCACAAATAATATTTCTTTGCCTTGCTCTGTGTGTCATAGAGCAAAACAGACTAGACATAGTTTCTCTTTGAGATCTTCAAATGCTAGTTCTTTGTTTGAATTGATTCATTGTGATGTTTGGGGGCCTTATCACACACCATCCTCTAGTGGTGCATATTTTACTAAAGTTGGTAATTATTCCCGAGCTGTTTGGGTTTATTTATTACTCCCTCCGTCCCACTCTAAATTGCTTATTTTCCTTTTTGGGACGTCCCACTCTAAATTGCTTATTTTTAAACTTTCCTAATATAGTAAAATT
>JAULKK010298830.1:0-12724 GCA_032355705.1 Rubia peregrina
CGGGTTTACCCATATGAGTTAAAACCCGTGGGCTTACCCATATGGATTGTTATATAAACTCATATGAGTCAATATATGGGTTGAAATCCACAGGTTTACCCATATGGGCTGGTATATAAACTTATATGGGTCAATATAGGTTGAAACCCGCGGGTTTTACCCATATGGGTTGATACATAAACCCATATGGGTTTATATGTGGGTTGAAACCCACTGGTTTACCCATTTTTGACCCGTGAGCTGAATGATTTTCAACCCGCGGGTTGAGCGGGTTTCAACTCGACCTGTTTTGACCCGATCCATTTTTGACCCATCATAAAATGAGTCAAAATGGGTCATGCCCATATTTTTTAATTACCCATTTTACTCAATCCGTATTTGACTCGTCCGCCCATTTACCACCCCTAGTTTGTTCTGAAGCAGAATCGTATTTAATGTTCTGAAGCAGAATCGTATTTAAACAATTCGAAGTGAATGCAAAAGAGTAGTTCAGTTTTGATGGAACTGGATGCCAATTTTTGTTTGTTTATTTAATAATTATATTGAAATATCCATTGACCATTGTGCAGGCTAGGAGAGAAGGCTAAATATGTACTGTTTTTGAGCTTTTATGATTCATAGAAAATCTTTACCAAAAAAATTGAAATTGAATCACTTCTATGTCTGTTCATGCCCTGACCCCTCATAAATCTTCCGGTCCTGACTTAGAACTTACATGGGATGTATTGATTACCCTCCCGTTCTAGCGGATTTAAAATTCGAGTACAAGTAAATTTTTTACTTTTTGCACTTAGATCTCTCCAAGAAAGTTGGAGGTGTTGAATCACAAAATTCGCAACACCAAAATGTAATTCACCATGAGATGATCATGACTTTTCAATTTGGGTGTGAACGAGTGAATGGAGCCTCGAATCAAAACAATAATCACTTATACACATTTTTTGGTAAATTACAATGCGGCCTCCAAATTTCACAAACAAACCCATCTACACATTTACTACAAGAAAAATGACCTGTTACTTTGCCTCTTTTACCTCAGTTTTTTTCTTAACACCAAATTACCGAGGCAAAAAGTTCTTTTACCTCAATTATTTTATTTTTGAAGTAAAAGAACATGTTTACCTCGGTTATAAAAAAAAAGAGGTAAATAATTAAATTTTTACCTCGGTTCTTATGGGAACCGAAGTACAAGGTTAAAAAACCGAAGTAAATAACACTACCAAAATTTGCGACGTTGCAAAAATTATTTTAATAGGTGGACTAATTTCGCATTAAATGTCGATTGCACCGACATGTATTCTGAATGATTACCAAAGTCGCGGGTATGTGAAAGACACGTTAAAGTAAATCAGTTGACGGTGTTAGGAAAAAATGAAAACAGAAAATGGTGGTCGTGCACTTCTCCTCGTTTCGGCGTTCCCCTCCTCCCAATATCCCATCATAACGATTAATTTAGGGTTGTGTAAACGGACAATTAGGCATTACATTAGATAGTAATCATTGTGCTACAAACACCATAGATATTAGAATTAATTTTCGTACACATCCAATACACCTTTTGTTCAATCATTTATAATCGTCGAATTTTAAATTGGTTTTATAAAATCATGCACAAATCAAATTGCACATATACACAATCAATTATGTAATATTCAAATAAGATAGTTCAATAATTTGAAAAGAAGTAGCCATGAAAATATACATGCAATTTTTACATAAATTCAAATTAGAGTTTTCTTAGTTCCAACAATAGTGAAAAAACAATAAACTCAATCACCACGGACAATGATGACCTTGAGGAAGATTTTCCCCCACAACCTGCAGCACCTCGAAGAACAAAGTGTCCCTGATGCATAAGTTGTTTCTCCTAGGGAATTCGCCGAAACCCTTTGGAGAAAGGCACACGATCCTACCTTGCCCAGAGTTAGTCATACGCCACTCTGTCTCGTAGTACCTCAGCACTACTGGAGCCTTCTCAGACGGCAAGAGTGGTACAATCTCATACGGGATGTACTGAGTCACAAAAAAAATTAATTAGAAACATGCATATATATATATATGCAATTGGCAACAACAAAAAATTATTTAAGAAGTTTCACCAAAGTAGGGTTTTTCCCAAAGTTCTGCTGCTTGAGAATGCAATGGAAATGGGGGCTATCAAGAGCCGTCGTATGATGGTCAATGTCGAACAAAACAGGCTCTGAGTTACGACATTATGCGTGAACAATATGAAAACCAAAAAAGTAATTAGTTATTATATATAAAGTGTGAAGATCAGTTAGCTAGTAAATATATATTTACATAGGTGAAAATCCTGAAAAAATGTCGGATTTGCGATCTTGCGCCAACCATCAGTACTGCATCAAAAAGGAAAATGTTAAGTGCAAAGTGCCCAAAGGAGTGCAACATGTGACATCGGCAATGCCGTCGCAGGTGCATGTCGGCCCAAACCAGTGGGATGGCCGACATGTACATGCGACGTCACATGCTGGTCTGTAAGACCGATATGAAGACCAAAAAAATTGAAGTCGCATAAGCGTAACAATTGTAAAAATTAGATGTCATGACGCGACATCGATAACATTTCGTTAAAGCCGAAGAACACCCGATAATAGTGCAGCCTCAAAACTTGAAGATAACCTATTAGAAATAATAATATGCAACGTCGCACTATGGTCGCATGAACCGATTTCATGGAAGAAAGATGAGCAAAGTCGCATATATCAAAGGAAACAACAGGAAGAAACAAATATAACCTGAAAAAATGAAGCATAATCAACATCATAATAAATAAAAACCCTTTGCCAACACACAGAAACATTGTACCTATGTTTAAACACAAAGAAAGTTCACACTCTCAAAAATTGACGACAAAAACACATGGTTAAATAATCAAAATACATTCATACACCACATATATGACATTGTAAAGTAAGAATTTGAAAAGTTAGGTGTTAGGAATTAGGGAAGAACAAACCTTTTTCCTTAGCAGAGAAGATTAGGAGAAAGCTGGAGACTGTTGGAATTCACAAGAAAATTTAGAGTGGGTGACTGAAATGTTTTTCAAGGTCCCCCTATTTATAATCGTTTCAGAACGACGTCGTTTGGAACCATGGTTTTATCCACCTTGATCTATGCAACGTCGCACCAAAGTTGGATAAAGAGACATGGTGTCGACTACTAAGCCACATCGCAGCAAAGTTGGATGAGGTGACATGTTGTCGATCACTCGGTGACATTACAGACTTTGGTGGGCCTAACAATTTTGGCCCACCAACCAGCCGGTCAGAGGTTTGACATTACTTTTAAAAAATTGTTTTGCACGAACTTGCTAGTTTAAGACTGATTATACTTAAAAAAAATTATTTTTTGGTTTGCTAATTATACTTTTTTTCAAAATTTGTGTGCATGTTAGGTTAAATACTAAGGATTGAATAACATTACAATAACATTGGTAAAACAAAGATTATAAATTAAAGATTAAACATAAAAAACATAAATAATAATCTGGTTCCAAATACGATACATCAATATGGAAGCAATTCAACATTAAAAACTACAGGACCGAAACAATTGACCAACTCGAAGTAGAGCGTGTCCTCTTTGCTGAGTCCCTCGGCAATCAGATTCTGCTCCCAACCCTTCAGCGTTAGGCTCTTCAATATCAGGTTCCCCAATTAATGCATGTGGCACTCCCATCCACTGCACCTGAGCATAACCAGCAACTTCAAAGGCGGTAGGAGCTCCACAATCTAACTAGGGACGTACTGAATTTCAAACAAAAAATCATGTTCAGTTAATATGAAAGTAAAGTATAGAAAAAGATTTTTAATAAATCAAATATGTTACAGGATTACTTACTAGTATTGGAACATCCCTGAAGTTTGTCTGCGTCAAAATGTGGATAAAATGAGGAACGATGTTGCCAAATGTAGCTCACGGACGATCATCATCTGAACCGTTATCAATATGTTAATCAAAAAAATATTTTAAATTAAATTTGAATATTGGTAATACAAGATAGTTAGGAAACACAATTTAAGTATGAAAATTAAATCGTTCACCACAATGGGGTTGCGGCCTGAACCGACACTGCTAGACATGATTCCTGAAATTCAAATATTAAATTATTGATAACAATTAAATTAACATAGTCTATTATTCAATAAGTATATGAATTCAAAATGTCCAATTAAAGTCTCACATGGGTTGGTAAAACTGAATGGTTAACCGAGATCTGTGCGACGTCAGACACTAGGTTAACTACAGAAATTATGAATAAGAGAAGTCACACAATTATTAGTCGACTCGAATAGAAAAACGATAAGTATGCGAGATCAGATCCACTGCAAGAATTATGAGTTAGCGACATAATAAATAGATCGTAAAACCGAATGGTATACCGACGAATGTGCAACGTCATAAGGGAGGTGAACTACAGCATTTATGAGTAAGCAACCTTGCACCCTTGTTGGGTTAAGAAACATATAAACGATGGGTAGGTGAAGTCGCAATCATTAAACAGGGAGACACTAACAACAGCAGCAAACAAGCCAATAGAACGAACCTAAACCAAAAACAATTTACCCACAACCTAATCGACATTCTAACACCCCAAAACCTAATCGATTAACCCTAATCCATAGAAATATCTTACTAGAAGCATATAACACATTCAAAATACACCTTATACATTAAAAAATTAATACTAAATTTAAAAAGTAAAGTAAAAAACCAAATGTAGAAATCATACCTTTGAGAGGATGTGCAGGAGGACTGTTGAAATTCGAGGGAAAGTTAAATATTTAAAGGAATGCATGAGGTGGGCTCCATATATATAGTCATTACAACCTTTTTGTATTCTTCCAATAATGCGACTTCACAAGCTATGTCTATATGACCGATAAAAAATGATGCTATTGCAACATAGGCAAGTCTGACTATGGGGCTAGGTTATTCAGTCCACTGGCTTATAAAATGGGCCTTTTTCAGACACATTGCGCAACCGACATCGCTTGTGACTCTGTTTCTACAAGATTGGACCAATTTTCTACCGATGTCGGTCGTGGGTAAATTGGGCCACAACATTTCAGCCCACTAGCACATGAAATTGGCCCACGTCTGACTAGAACGCAAATAAATTGTGTTAAAAAGGTAGATAGTTTAGTAATTGTTATTGTCATTTTCAACAAACGACATTAACGTTTGGTTCGATCATAATCAATTTGAACACAACCGGTGAACTATTCTATTTTTACAATTAGGTCCCTACAAGATGCGGGGGAGAAAAAATGCAAAATTGGATGTAGCCAATAATTTGAATCTCATTTTCACAATCATTGTGATGGTCAAAGAGGTATTTTTCCCTCATTTTTATTAGTATTCAATTAATTCCTTGACTGTGAGTGTTGTTAATTTAAAAGGATAAATTACACCTCACCAAAATTGGATGAATTAACACATTATAGGTTTAGCTTAGAATTTAGAAGAGAAGAAAAATCCTACCATCAATTTCACTAAAGTTTTAATACTGGACCTAGGGTTAATAATATTGTATATGATTAATAACTAGTATGCAAGGGCTAATCGGAAGATTTTATGGAAGTCTCAATGTGATCATGCCAGTTTCACTATCACTGTCGAGGATCATTAATTAGTTTGAATGGGGATAGAAAAGGTCTTGTGAATGAAGCTTGGAATCCAATTTGGACTTGCCGGTTTACTTTTCAATTTTTTAAAAATGCGTCCCTTCTACAAAGTGGGAGAAGTCACATTGCAAAACTGGAGATACCATTATCTAATTCACCAAGTCATGAGAGCGATGTTCCAATTTTGTCATGCTCTGGTTAATTAAACGGGACCAAAATCTCCTCAGATAGTGTATGACAAAAGTTTAAAAACCAAAGCTATGATCCCCAGCTTCCTCGAATGCTCACTACACTTCTTCATTTTTCACCCGAGCGAAAAATATGCATACTGTTTACAGAGGCGTGAACCGGGTTAATCGTCCGTCATTTTTCTTAACATTGTGTTCCAACCCTTACTATCAACGTTATGAGAGTGATAATTTCCACCAAATTGAATCAAACAGAATTTTCATTTTTCATGTTCTTCATGTCCATAATTTCTAAAAGGGTGATACTACTTGGTCTATAGTATATCGCAGATGATTACTCTAAGTATAAATAAAAGGTTCATTTGGGAAGATCTGCTCGAAGTCTATCTGGGGTTAAGACCACTGTCTCTAGGACCAACGTCATGTATAAGCTGTGGGTGACCAAGGTTATTTTCGGGAATATCGTAAATGAGTTTGGGACTACCGGTGCATTAATTCATTTTTTCACTGAAGTCCCACAAGAAATTGGGAGAAGTCCAAATCCAAAATTAGAGATAAAAAATTTTATTCGTACATACATGTGTATTTTGTTCATGTTTGGCATAAACAGGTCGTCGGAAAGGCCTACAATCTTAACAACGAGTTCTTTACAACAAATAAAAAAAATACTTTGGCCCTTATAAGCGAAGTCACATATGATTCGCATATAACGATCCATTGACCGACACTTAAAAGACATCAGTTGAAATGAAATTTCAGGCGGCAAACAAAATTTTCAACCCAAATTTTGAACAAACTCCCCCCCCAAACCCATCATATTTCTATGATATTCAGCAACAAGACCACACCACACCCCATCTCACTTCTCTCCTTCCTACCCCAACTCCACACCTTCCTCTCCATTCACAACATTTCAACTCTACTCAAGAATCAATCTACACTCTTCTCCCAAAAATTACTAAGTATCCTAGGATGGAGCATCTCCCTATTCAAATTAATTGAGGTATTTTTCCTTCCATTTAATTTTCATGTAGCACTTTTATGAACATACCTTCTACAATGATTGAATATTTTTGTTAAGTATGTTGACTATGTTACATGTTATATAGTGTATATTGATTTTGTTCCCAAGATTATACAATGATTTTATGGCTGATATTAGGGTTGATTTTGAAAAATATTTATATTTTAGTATAAACACAGGTTGAATGTGCGATGTCGGTCAGTGCATCGTCAAGTACGAGATACAAATGAATGGTAAGTGAGGTCGCATTTGGCAGGAACTGAATGGAACACGTATGAATATCTAATGTCGCTTGCCATTATGATATTGTGCCCTCGGTCCTTTCATCATGCGATGTCGTTTTCCTACATTCGATATTTAGATTTATGGCGCACGCTCTTGGCTTTATGATTTGTACATCTATTATTACATGTGTTTATGTTGTAATAGGAAAATGAGAGTTTTTCCTTGTGCAATCAATATTTTAATATATTAATAATATCAATTTTGTAAATAAAATTTAATTGCTATTGACGAACGATTGCTGGGTCATCTAATATTAAATAATAATATACTGATCGACGAACGACGTCCAACCGATTCATATGCGATTTCAGAATGACTCTTGAACAACGTCGCATGAAGCGAGGTCGCACCTTTTCTTAACCTATTGCATGCCTTCATGCAATGGGCAACGCCGCTCCATGTGGAAGCCGAAGTTGGCTTCTGCAATGTCGGTTCTACATGACCTACCGACGTCAATTGTAAATCAAGGTAAAAAACATACCTTTTACTCCGGTTATATTTACCTCAATTCTTCCAGGACTGAAAACAGAAGTAAAGGTCATGTAGAACCGAGGTAAAATGTCTTGTTTCTTGTGGTGATTAATTAATGAATCATCTGTCCCAAAATTTAACTTTTTACCCACAAAAAAGCATAGGTGAGCATAAAATGCACTTCTAGCACCAGCATATTATCGGTTTTAGCTATTGTCCCACCAAATTTTACCAGCCAAAATTGCTAGTCTAGGCCATATGCACCAGTAATAGCATTGATATATGTCATTATCCCAATACCGGTGCTGAAAAATTACCCAACCAGACACTTTTTCATCTTAAGCACCGGTATGTGCCACTGGTAATCTATGAACAATTGCTAGAATTATTATAGGCACCAATACTTTCGTTTATTGGCCCCATAACCGGTGCCTATAATATTCTTAGCACCAATATTTCCCTGCCAGCAATTACATACTAGTGCCTATGTACCTGATTTCCAGTAGTAAAATATACATCAGTAAAGGCCTTTTTTATGTAAAAAAAATCATCACTAGATTTTTATCAGTGGTAACATTTTTGTTACAAAAATAAAAGTTAGTAATTTATGATGAGTCTAGTGACAAAAATTAGTTCCACAAATATTTTGACATTTAGTGATGACTTTCAGTGATAGTAAAATTTTAACCACTAATGCAGGAAAATAGTCATTAACTGCGTCAATGCGCAACATTTTTTGTGAACCTGCACAAAACATGTTGTCACACTAAAGGAAAACCGCAGACAGCTGCGTTTAAATGTTAAAATGATGGTTGCGACGGAACAACCTTACGTGTAAAAAATAACAGATGTTAGTGAACTGTCGTGGAATGGTTTCATTGATGGCGTTTGAGAGTGATAAAATGTAAAAAAAATCAAAATTGATACATGTAGTGAGTACAAAGGGTTACAAAGTAAAAAACAAATATGGAATATGATATTACAAAACCAATACGAAAAGTTCTTTTCCTTATCCTGATTATATTCTATCTATATCTCTACCAACCAACCCCCTCACCCCGCGCGCAAGGGAAGCGTGTGATTGCTAGCAACACAGCTTCTCTACTGATCGCCCCCGTAGCTCACTTCTGGGGCTACCTAGCCCCCGCTTAAAGGAACTATACCTTGTGTAGATCGCAACAGTTAGATGCGGGAATGAACCCAATTACAGAACCAGGACCTCCACTGTGAGCACCCACCTAGACCTCAAAAGGAAGAGGACATCAGTACCTCATGATAACTCTAGAGTCTCGCGGCAAACTAAAAATGGTTTACTATCATGTTAAGTCAAGGTTTCCTCCATTAATATTTAAATAACATCAACTTGGTAGGTCTGATGCTCCTAACATGAAATTCCTCACATGACTAGCAAATTGAAATTATTGTCTAATACCATCTTGACAATCATAAGCGGATCTAACCCACATATCCTCTTGGTACTCACATGACTATTATAGCTCCAATAATCCAGCACTCCTAAATTAGCATTTAAATCCTAGCGCGATATCATACAAGAAATACATTAAGTATTACATGGGATGTCGTCTGGAAGAGAGAAAATCCCAAACTGAGAGGATGGGTCATCCAGGTTTGCACGAACCGTCGCTTGGGTCTTTGAGCTTAGTCTTCTGAGCACATGGGACGTGCATATTGGCACGTCTCGCCATCCGGGCATTGAATTCCTTCAAAAAAAGTGCTGGGACCCATTTTCTTATGGCACGAACTCTGGCACATGTCATGCCAATTTACATGGCCCGTGCCATTTCTTCAACGCTTTCGAACTTAGTTTCTTTCTTCATCCCTTGTACCTTGTACCACATTTTGACTCGTGGCCTTCTGTCTTCTACCTATTTTGCAATTAGCCTTCATTAACCTACTCCGAAGTGCTTATTAGGAACCGTTAGGATGAAGGGAGTAGTGTTCTTCTCACTTTGAATATTTTAATTTTTACTAAACTCATTCTCAACCACTCATTTACATTACTTTATTCTTACTCCCTCAACCGCTTCTCTACCACTCAACCCTCCCTCTCATTTCCTTCCAATTACATGTGTGCATTCCATTATAGGTAAAGATGGACTCTCTCTCTCTCTCTCTCTCTCTCTCTCTCTCTCTCTCTTAGAGAGCATCACCATCCTGACACCAAATATTAATGAGGAGGTAAATTATGACATCTAAGTGCCAGCTACCCAACGGTATTTTCCTTATGCCGATAAGGAATCACTCCAATGAATTTTTTTTAACAACTGTCAGAATTCGAACATGTGTTTGATGCGTCTCGAAAATGATCAAACAATGCCGCCAGATCCCTTGGTCATGGTCTGGAAAGAAACAAGCCCTAGAAAATTCCAGGGAAAAACTCTCTGATGCTTAAGTCTGCAAACCGCATAAATTTCGTGTAAATAGAATGAATCTTTAAATGTATATGTACCTTGTATTTTTACCTAAGTATAGGGGTGTTCAAAGATACCTGACTTGCACTACCTGGCCCGTCCATCCACTTGCCAGATTAAAAAAAAAAGCTATGTAGTTTTTCATTTTTCAGGGCCGAGTAGTGCGGGTCAGGTATAGGGGTGTTCAATATATTATATGCATTGATATTCGGCGTCTTGTGTTTACTTACTAAATTCTAACGTACAAATAAAATATTTATATTATGTATTTTATTTTTATTTTTTTACCACATTTGTTTGTTAGACAACCACTACCACGACCCGCACCAATGCAAATCCAGCCACCCTCCTCAGAAAGTCAAACAACCACCTCCAAGTTGAAAATTCCAACCATAACCACATTTTAGAAACCACCACCAGCAGCGAATACCAACACCAACGACCATCTCACAAACACCTTTTACATGTCTCAACATCATTCCATAAAAGGCTTAACCTGCCCAACCACCATTACCCGATAAATCTTCTCTAGCCCTCCTGACGAAGCTGA
Source organism: Rubia peregrina (assembly GCA_032355705.1). Taxonomy (NCBI): domain Eukaryota; kingdom Viridiplantae; phylum Streptophyta; class Magnoliopsida; order Gentianales; family Rubiaceae; genus Rubia; species Rubia peregrina. The sequence continues at coordinate 10,599 of JAULKK010298830.1, forward strand.
TCAGTCTCAATGGCTTAGGGATGGGAACAGAGGTTGCGGTTGCATGTGTAAAGTGATAGGGGTTAGGAGTGAATGAATATACTGGTGGTGAGACAAAGTGGTTCTTCGTCTTGCAGATTCATCATCTAAGCTTTCGAAGTGGGATTGTGAAGAGGGGGTGCTAGTAGAGAGGGAGGCTGGTCATGGAGGGGAGGGGGAAGAGGTGGTCACTGATTGTTGTGGTTGGGCTTGAGCCATCGATCTATTAGGCTTGGGAAGATAGTGCAACGGGATATTGGGATAGGTGTTGAGGAGGATGGGTAGGATAGTGGAGGAGGAGGATGAGAAGGAGGTGGTGGTTGGTGGTGAAAGTGGTGATGGGTTGGGAATTGTGGTGGGGGTGGTGACGGGTTGAGGGATGTGGTGAAAGGGTGGTGGTTGTTGATGATGAAGAAGTGGTAGTAATGGAGTAGTAGTAGTGGTGTCAGGGGTAATAAATGAAAAGGAAATATTAGACAAATGCATATAAATAAAGGATTCTAGTAAGTAATATGGAATGTGACAAACAGCAGCCCACTATAATATGAACTAAACAACCATACATATTGACTTTGTTTTAATTTTCACAAACTTTTATTTAAGCATAGTATGGTTTGAGAGTTTGGACATTTACCGTAAACATATTGAGTGTTTGGATGTTCGTACATTTACCAGTGATAATCAAGTGAGTGCTATGTGAAACTGTTGACTAGAAAGGTTTATTAGACTCATTAGTCTAAAATATAAATGGAGGAGTCCTAAACAATCCATTTTTAAATGTAAGAACCCAAAATTTTAAAAACGGTCCAAATGACAGTTTGATTTTTTCAGTGGAAAAGAATGCAAAATTTAATGAGATGTGAGTTTCGTAAAAAATCCCTCAAAAGAACATTCATTATTAAAAGACAAGGGATAGTAAATATGAAAATAAGAGCTTCCATTCATTCATGATACTGTATATTATTTAAAATTGATGAGTTGGCACACTTAAGCATCATTCTCTAATAGCATTCCAATGCAAAGATTATGTGAAGTGGAATAAAAATCATTGATGACGAGTTGATGAAATTTTGGTCTCCAATGCAAACATAATAAACCAAAGTTCAATGTGACATGTCATCAAATTTTATCATTAGTTATTAAAAATATATATATTATATTTTTTTAAGAGTCCGTCTCTTGAAAGATGGTCTTTCCATAAGTTATGGGAAGACCAAGGTTTAAATTACAAATTAGAAGAAATCAAGATAAAAAATTTGGGTTGCAATTAATCGGGTTATAAACTTATAGCTACTACACGCATAATAAATTTTTAATATTGCAACTATAAGCTTTTACCTTACTATAATTCTAATTCAACTCAGTCTTTCCATATACTTATGGAAAGACGGTCTTTCCCAATACTTTACCTTATTTTAATTAACTCTCTACTAAACTCATATTAAAAATACAAATATAGAATATAAAAATTATTTTTATTTTATTTTATTTTGAACTATATGAATATATGAATAGATATTTTAACATAAAATTTTGTGATAATTCAAATTACTTTAAAATTTTATATAGATTTTAAAAATATCACCAATTATTTATTTTTAGAATGTAAGTGATGCAGGGGATCTTTTCGAGCTAGCATAATTTCCTTAACCAGTGTGGGGCGACAAGCCTACATGGTTTCCCTGCAAAATAAGGTTCCCGAGAGCGGACTCTGATGCCTAAATTAGTGTCTATCTTATAGTTATATTTATCAGGAGAACTGTCATTACCCATCTCCCTGGTTTGAGTCTCTATTTATAGACGGCATACTGCATGTCCCTTTCTAATCATCGTCCACGTTGTTCCCGTCCTTACCAGGTTGTGGCCTTGAGGGGATGATCGTGGGTGCTGACCATCTTCTAATTCAAGGTGGGCTTCTTTATTTATGTTGTGGTGCACTTTTGGGGTTTGCGTATTTGGTCCGTTGGTCATGAGGTATTGTCTTCTGGCTTGAGCTACAGACGACTGAGGGAGGTATATATCATAAACCCCCCTCTAGCCAAGGAGTTTATTCAAATGGAGAAGCATTATTTTTTTTTGAGACCAAGAAGGTTAACATAGGTAAAGTG
>JAULKK010298840.1:0-12724 GCA_032355705.1 Rubia peregrina
TAAAGAAGAGATCAAAACTATCGCTCCCATCCACATTGATTGGTGTGAATAATGATCTTGCCTCATCCTCGGTCATCCCCTTCCCCCCCCCAATGAGAATTTGAACATCCCTTTTAAATTTTTCATTCACTAATTCTAGGGCCGCTAATCCATATCTACCTCGGCTCTTCTGATGGGGTGTTTTATTTTTCAATACATTGCTTGTTTTTCCTCCCTAGTACCCTATGTTACGCTGTCATAAACATGTAAAAACTAAAGGAATGTAATATTAAGGGACTAATAAAAAATAGTTTAAATTGCTTACAACTTCCTCATTATCCAAGGTTCTTTCTCATATGAATCTCCTAACTTTCCGGTTAAATATGTGTATAAGTCAACCATGGATGATCACCATTTGTACTAGACAATTTGCAATCTCTAGACAAGGTTTACTTGTGTTCTCTCTAATTCTTTGACATCATGGCCATTTCTTTCTTCTTCAAATCATCCAAATCGAGATAATCGATCTCCAATGGCCTTCATAAAATTAGTTCCAATCATGATCAAATATTCAAATAAATATACCTTTAGATAAACTAGAAAATGGTAGAAGCATAATTAAATTAAGAAATGCTAGTAGGTAACTCACACTCCTTCCAAAGGACGTCTTTGTATTCTTTAGGGACCTCGTTCCAATTATCATATTTGATGTCTACCCTTGTCCTACCAACTTTCCCGACTCAACTCGACCACTTAGCACGCTCATTGGACAAACATTTTCCCAATTGGTTGAATATTAACAAATTTGACTCATTCCTAGCAATTCTACATTCTAAAGTCCTACAATGTGTTCTAGAAATCACGACCTCCTCCGACCCCTCTTCTTCATCATCTCCATTACCTAATGTATCAAAAATTCCTTCGTGTGTACTCCATGGTTCTTCTCGAATCCTTTTCCGTGACATTAATCTGCCTATGGACAATCATTATATTTCACTTGCAAATTACTAGAACACCATAGATGACATTTAATACAAAAAATAACATAAAAGGATATTAATATCCCATACCATCTACATACACCTAGGAATAACACTCAAATAAAACAATGGAATTGAAACCCCTCATAGAAAACAATACAACACTTTAGTATTTACCTTTTGAACAATAGATGGGGTTAGATGTTGAAATGATCTAAGTAGATCGTATTCTTCAACATGTAAAAACACTAAGCAAAACCCAAGCTCTTTGGTGTTGATTCTTCAAAGAATATGTTGTGTAGATGATGAAATTTAGGGTTTTGGGTGGTATAGCATAGAAAAATGAGAATTTATGAGAGATTTTTGAAGAATTTTGTGGAAGAAGGTTTGGGGAGGGATTTTGGGGGGAGAAAATGGGAGGGAACTCATGCTAAAAACAAATGGGTATTGATTACTCATTTGAAAACAACCTTTAATGCTCGGTTTCTTCTAAATCCCGTAAAAGATTTCTGAACTCGGAATCACTTTCGGAGAACAATTTCCGATAGAGAAACTTCATTGTTTCATTCATAAATAGAATAGAATAGGCCTGAGCTCATAACATATTCTTAGTGTGTGTGTGTGTGTGTGTGTGTGTATAAACAAATCATACGAGTTTTTATAACCCGTCAAGAACCCTAGTTCCCCAAATCTATTTTTGCCCAAATTTCAAACTCGTATCCTCAATTCAATCTACTCCACACTCAATGTGCTCATGGGTCCTAGGTATCGCGGTGCTAAAGCGGTAGGTGGAGCGGGCAATGGCATCGGCCCATACTTATCGACTACTTCGAGAGATCGAAGCTTCAATATGATTCTTCAATGGATGTGCCGAACAAAGGTATGTCTACTTCCATCATAAAAAATGCACAAACCCTAAAGTTTTACTTTGAACTGATATTGAGCCACTAGCCCCTAGGATATTTGATTAAGGAATTTGAGCCCTCGAGTTTTGATAAGTTTCTATTGTTAAATGAGCATGTCTGCTATGATGAGGTCCTACAATTTTATGCTAATTTGGGACACAGTAATAACAATAATGAGCAAGCAATGGTAAATGGTGTCACAATACCCATCACAAAGTGCTCTATTAATGATGCACTAGGTTTCCTGTACACAGACCCTAGTAAATTGAGGCATGTTGTTGATGATAGATCCATTGAAATTTTCCATCAATAGAATTGGCATGGGGTTTTGGAGGTAACCTCGTTGTGCCTAGTTTCTATGGCTAAGAAGTATTTTGGAAGGTCGGGTTCGGCACTAGGGTAGGCTGAGAGCTATAATGTGGAGGTATTGTCTATTGAGGATAGGTTAGTCTATGAGTGGATTTGTCAAAATTTCCTACGGTCGGGTGGCCATGCATGTGAGCCTGCAATTAGGAACCTGTGATATTTTACTATATGATAGGGGGTGTAAAGCTTAACCCGGGATATACAATTTTAATGTATATGTTGAAGGCCACGACGGGTAAGAAGAGATATCTTCTGTATGGTAGCTTATTCACGGCGTTGATCAAGAAGGGGAAGGTTTGCCTGTAGACAAGCATTTGTGTTTGTAGTACTATGATAGGGCTTGGTTCGAATGTAAAAATTTGGTCTTGGACAAACTCAATAGATATGTACAACACACAATACCCGGGTCATCTGCTAGGGAAGCAAAGAGAATGAGAGACGCCGCGATAGGGAGGGCAGAGGCATTTGCATCTCGTGATTAGTGAAAGCATTTCAATTATAAGACATATTTTAGTTCTTTTACTTTCAATAATCTGCATTTCATAACGCATGGTTGTATTTTGTATGTAGTCGAGGTTCGTGGATGACTACCTTCAAAAGGTACATGTTGTTCTTTTGAAGTGAAATTAGCACCGCTAATGCAGAGCTAGCAACGGCCAAAGCTAGGCACGATAAATTCATCGAATCCATCGGACTCCACATTGTGCTTAGTGACGACGAGGGTATGCCAAACTTTAAGTCCGAGTATTCGAAGGATGATGAGACTGAGGTTGAAGAAGATGAGGGTGGAGATGCGGAGCCTGAGAAAACCGACTCCAAAATTGAAGAAATGTTTTTTTGAAGATCCCTAGAAATGATATCTAGATGAAGTAAGGATGAGGGTTTGGCAAGTTTTGAACATTTTTTGTGTTTTTTTGGAAGTAACAAGTAGGACATGAAATATGTTGTGTTTTGAATAATTATTTCCCATTTTTTAGTACGTCATGTTTAGTAATTTCTATTCAAGATGTTGTCAATTTGAAAACTTCATATCTCATCAAATTGGTTACGTGATTGGGATGACAAGTCCGGACATTTGTTGAATCGCAACGGTTGTTTTTCATGAGAAAACCAAATTTAGTGAAAGAGTTCCAGCACAGAAACTATGTCAGTACTTTATAATTATTGCCCTAAAAAAGTTCAAAATTCACAACCATTAATAGATGAGTTAACCAATTAGTCTGAAGTAGGCACGTTACGAGCTCGGAACATTATGTCATTTCTAAACTGAACATGGTCTGTATAACCCAAGAATTTATTGAAATGGTTTCTTAATTAATTCATATCAAAATTGGTTACAAGCTCGGAAGGTTACCCTGCATAAATTGGAAATGCCAATTTTCTTGGTTACGAGCTTGGTCTCATTAGGAAAGATTATTTTTAATTGATTTTTTTACTTACATTTACGAGCTTGTAAAGTTTTCTGTCCTAAATAAAAAAAACCAAAAAATTATCCTTTACGAACTCGAAATTGTTTCTTTTCCAAAAAAACCGCAAAGTTATCAGCTACTCTCATGTATTTTTAGGACTGAACCTGACCAAACAATATTTAGATTTTTTTTAATATTTTCCTTTAAAGCACGAATATTGGTTCCGAGCTCATAACAAATAATCGGGAAAGTTTTATAATTGCGTCTGATTATAGTTCTGAGTTAGGAACTATATTTCATGTCTACATAAAACTATGCATGAGTGAGTTTCAAAATAAGAATGGATGCAACTATATTAAAAAACCCCAAATCAAGTTCATTCTAAAAACCCCCAATCCATTTCCGACCATTGAACTCCAAGCTCACCCAAATTCAAATTCTCACCCACACGGGAAACAAGACTGATGTCGTTTTCAAATCCTAATGCACCAGTTTAAGGGCGTCGGTCCAAATCGACGAGGGGAAGCTAACCAAGGAACCTGGGCTACGAAGCAAGGTTTTGTTTCTCTCGAAGCCCAAAGTAGGTTCAATGCTTTAAGGGATACTGGAAATTTTTGGGATAGTTACATAATTGGGAGGCTGTCATCGTGCCTCTCAAAGATAGTATTTATAAGCCCTAATTGCAACTACCTACTAGAAAGTAGAAAGTAGCAAGTCGGGGTCATCCACAAGGAAAATGGGGTTTTATCGAGTGTTAAACATAGTTAAAAAACACACGACGAAGTCACTCTAAGTGTGTGGTAACAAAGTGGGGTTTTTAGTTCTGGAAAATACTATGCTTAATTTAAACTACAATATTAACAAATAATTATAGAGGACAATGCAAATATGATCACACTAGTACAAAATATGGAATAAAGATGATGACGAGTCTTGGGCACAATTGGTTTACACTTCTAGTCATCCTTTGATCATTGATTAATTAACCTATTTTTATGCATTAATCACATATTGTGTAGAACTTATCAACACCTTTCAGGTGAAGATATTTCTCGCCTCTCCTCGGTTATAGCTAGAGTGGGCGATCGGCGCCACACAATAACCCTTACCCTTGGGTCACCCTAGACGATCGGCATCATAGACTTCTCCGAGAATAGAAATAAACATGGAGAACCAATACGACTAACACAATATCCTACAAGCGAGAAATATCAGGATAGCACAAATATATCCACTAATAACAACTACGAGAATCGTCCTTCATACTAATCGTTATTAGTGAGCCACGTTGATAATTAGTCAAACCCATTCAAATTCATCTCAAATCTAAGTAATTTCATCAATCAATAATCATACTTAGTTATCACATCTAATTATAACCTAACATCAACTAACGATAATCACATCGACAAAAAGTTAAAATATCCCAGGTTTGACCAATAACTTAGCAACTAATTAACCCACAATCATCAACTAGTTGATCATCATAGTCTAAATCATACATTAACTACACAAGAAAACACAAAATATACTTGATAATCAAAGCACAAAATAGGAGAAATTAAATCTCACAAATTTATACTATAAATGCTTACCAATTGCTCCCATGAGTATATTTAGCCTAGATTAGCTAAACCCATAACAAATCTAAAAGAATCCATGGTAAACATAAGAGAAAAGATGGAGAAATAATAGTGTTTTAGGGTTTTGGGAGAGAAAATCTGCATAAGATAAAAGTTGAAAGAAAGAAGAGGCTAAAAACAGATTAAATGGTTCAGCGCAGGTCTTTCCTTGGTTCAGCGCAGGGTGCAATGCAGGTCTTTCCCTGGTTGAAGGGTGCATTAAGTGCGTCATTCCTTGGTTGCATTCTGAGAAGGAAAGTTGCGATCAATATATCGAGGAGTAGGGAGGTTGCGCTTCGACCCTCGTATAGCCTGGTTGGGATACCATCAGATGGCCTGGGATTGGGGTACTGTTTGGAGCATAAGAGGCAGTCAGACTAGTGCTTCTATCATCGACTTACTCATCATCGAAGAAGGAGTCGGGATTTAGTAATCAGCTGCCATGAGGGCAGGGGTGGATGTATCTAGTAACATGGGGTAACCATGGTTATTACATGGTAAAATAAAAATATGGGGTATTAGTATTTGGTTACCCTATGTAAAAAAAATATCATTAATATTAAATATATTTTTTATATATTAGTGGTTACCCCATTGAAAATTTTCTGGATTCGTCACTGCATGAGGGTCTACATCATCCACGATACTTTGGCTAATGAATTGAGTGCTTGTTTCCAGATAACAATTTGTTTGTATGCCTCTATCTATGAATCATCCAAAACCTCTATAAATTGTCCTTCAACCTCTGCCTACGGATTAGACATGGGGTGCGCCATGCTAGTGCCTATCACCTCCCCCGCCCTTCGTTTGTCATGACGATCCGAGGTTTGGACCTCCAATAGCACTTGTGGCTAAACCTTAACTGATCGAAGCATTAATCAGGATCGTTCTTGTTGGTTGAGATCTAGCATTGTTGGACTTCTACTGTTTTTGTTGAGTTTTTTGATATGGTGACTAAACCTCTTCACCAACATTTTGTCCGTTTTCTCAATCGTTCGCTTTTACGCAGGTATTGTTGGTAGATTCGGATATAAGCCCAGGAATCAACTATTTGACTTGACGGGTGGGAATGCCAATTGATGCTTCTAAGACAATGACGATCCTCGAACGTTGATCTGCAAGAATAAGCCATTGGGAGGTCCCGAAAGAAAACTATATGATGCTTAAGTTAGCAAGTGTATATAAAGATAAGTATGAGATTGTGAATGAATCAGAGGTTGAGAATACTTGTGTATTATAACGAGGAGATCCTGTGAGATCTTCATGATTGTCTAGGGTTAGAATTCTCTTTCCTTGTGTAACAAGTAGTAGTGTTCAACTATATTAGGACACTGATCGTAGTTTCCATGTTGGAGAGTATCTAAAATTTATCCTTAGTGTAGATTTCACAGAGCCATCGATATACGGTTATCAATGATTGATTAGGCTTTGGGCCCAAGTATTATCAAGCGATTAACTTGGCTTGTGTTATGCAGACGCATTATGACTAGGGATGGCAATCGGGGCGGGCGGTTGCAAATTATGGTCCCTCCATACCCCATGCAACCTAATATTTTCATACTCATACCTACATCATCACCTGTGGCGGGTACAACAATAAAATCCACCCCCACTACATCCGATATTATCTAAAATCCATCCTCGCCCTATGACCCACTTGAATATCCATATTCACTTTAAATCCAATTTACTCACCCCATCTATAACTCCAAAAACACCTAAAATTTAATTTTCAATAACAATTTTAATATTTGAAACTTTAATGATTAATAACATAAAAATATTATAGATAATATATATGCATTGTGGATAAATAAAAGTTTGAGAAATGTGCATTTTAACCTTATGTTTTAGTTGAAAGTGTCAATTGGGAGGTTGTTGTCGTGTCTCTCAAAGATAGTATTTATTGGCTCTAACTATGGCTAACTACTAGAAAGTAGATAGTGTCAAGTCAGGGCCGTCCACTAGGAAAATGGGGTTTTATCGAGTATTACACATAGTTAAAAAGTATACAAAGAAGTCACTCTACATGTGTGGTAACCAAGTTAGGGGGTTTTCATTTTAGAAAAAAACACTACGACTACTTTAAACAACTAAATTAACCAAAAATAGAGAAATCATTATAACTACGATCACACTAGCATGAAAGATGTAATTAAGATGATAACGAGTCTTGGGCGTAATTGGTTTACATTTCTAGACATCCTTTGATCACCGATTAATTATCCTATTTTTATGCATAAACCACATTGTGGAGAACTTATCAACACCTTTCGAGTGAAGATATTTCTTGTCTCTCCTTGGTTATAGTTAGAGTGGGCGATCGGCGCCACACATTAGCCATTACCCTAGGGTCACCCTAGACCATCGGCGTCGTAGACTTCCCCTAGAATAGAAATACACATGGAGATCCAATACATCTAACACAATATCCAGCAAGCGAGAAATATTGGGATAGCACAAATATATCTACTAATAATGACTACAAGGATCGGCCTTCATGCTAATCCTTATTAGTAAGTCAAATTGATAATTAGTCAAACCCAATCAAATTCATCTTAAATGTAAGAAATTTCATCAATCAATAATCATAATTAGTTGTCACACCCAATTATAACCTAACATCAACTAACGATAATCTCATAGACAAAAAGTCAAAGACTTTTGGATTTGACCGAAAACCTAGCAAATAATTAACCCACAATCATCAACTAGTTTATCATCCTTTTCTAAATCATGCATTAATCACACAAGAAATCACAAAATATACTTGATAATTAAAGCACAAAATAGGATAAATCAAATCTCACAAATTCATACTAGAAATGCTTACCAACTGCTCCCAAGAGTATATTTAGCCTAAATTATGAAAACCCATAACAAAAGAACAAAAATCCATGATAAACATAAGAGAAAAGATGAAAAATGAAATGTGTTCTAGGGTTTTGGAGGAGAAAAATTCAGACAATATCTAAAACACTTCACAAATTAAAGAATTAGGATATCAAACATATGAATTCATCATGTCCCCTTAATTAATAAAATGTTAATTTATTTTCAATTAAGTTCCTAATATATTAAAAATTAGATTTCAAATGTGTTAAAATGGGATATAAATTGAGCACCTCAACTTTCCACGCCAATTGTTGCACTTCACTCATGAGAGCATTTATCGCAACAGCAAACCGATCTGATCAAGAGGTTCATTTGGTTTGATCCATTGGTGTGCACAACTGTCTGGAGGTTCCTCACATGATTGATTACCATATCTACCATTGGGATTGTTTGTCAATGATAGATTTTTTTGATCGACATCAAAAGGCAGAACGAATGGATTATCATCCGCCACCCCTACTAAGAACTGCTAAGAAAAAACAATTAGTAGAAAATGACCCCCTCCCCTGTGTTTAGTAAGGTTGATAGAAGATATTTTCCGTAGTGATTATGATTAATAATGAAAAGAATACATAGAGAGCACGAAACATAAGTTAGACTAGTCATAATATAACTCTAGGCTAGTCAACAAGTTAAAATCAAATCTAATCATCTCTGACACATCCTCTCAAGCAAAGCGTTGGATGTTCACCGACGTATAGCTTGGACATGAAGAACTCGAATAGCGGACGAGAGGGCCCTCCTGGTGAAGATGTCTGCAATCTGAAGAGAAGTCAGAACATGGGTAACTCAAAGCTCGCCAGATGTCACCCACTTATAAACAAAATGGTAATCAATGTCGATGTGCTCTTCCCTCTTATGTGCCACCAGATTCTGAGCCAAGAAGATCGTGATGATGTTGTCACATAAAAGCAACGGTGAGCCGGACAGAGAAACTCGTAGATCACGAAGCAAGTGAGTAAACTAAAAACATTTAAAGCGGTGTTGGCAAGCGCCCTATACTCAGACTCTGTACTGGATCAAGAAATAGTGGGCTGCTCTTAGCACTCCAGGAAACCAAATTCTCACCAAGGAAAACAACATATCCATAAGTAGAACGACGAGTCTCCAAACAGTGGGCCCAATTAAAATATGAATACCCCAATACCTTAGGAGAACTAGCAGCATGAAAGGTAAGGCCGAAATAAAGGGTAACACAAACATACCTCAAAATCCGTGTAACTGCTGCAAAATTATCATCTATGGGGTCCTGAAGAAACTAGTTGACCGTGCTGACCAAGAAGGCCAAGTCTGGGCAAGTGATGGTGAGATAATGAAGATCCCCAACAAGAGAACGATACAGGGCCGGATTCCTGAATGGTAGACTGGTCGAACTATGCAACTGAGATCCAAGAACTAAAAGTGCAGATACTGGTGCAACGTCAGACATACCAGCTCGAGTCAGAATATCCCGAGCATACTTCACTTGACCAAGAAGTAGACATGATGAAGTAGGTGAAAATTCAAGACCAATGAAGTAATTAAGAGCACCGAGATCCTTGACTGTAAACTCCCGATGTGTCTGATCAATGAACTGTCGAAGAAGAGTCAAGTTGTTTCCAGTAAGGATGATGTCATCCACATAAACAAAAAGATACAGTAACGATGTCCCTCTCGAAAGAACATATAGAAAAGTATCAGCTGAGCTGCACTGAAAACCAAGCTGAACCAAATAAGTGCTAAAGTGCTGGAACCATGCATGAGTGACCTGCTTAAAACTATTTATGTCCTTTCACAAGTGACAAACGTAGTTTGGATGAACATGGTCCTGATAACTAATGGGTTGTTGCTTCAAAAAAATCTGAGCATCGAGAACACCATTAAGGAAAACGTTCTTGACATCTAGCTGATGAAGCAGCTAGGAACACATCGTGACAATAGCGAGAACCATATGAACAGTGGAGGCTTTAACCACGGGGCTGAAGGTGTGGTCAAAGTTAAAACACGAAATCAGTGAGAAACCCTGTGTCACAAATCTAGCTTTGTAATGATCAATAGTGTCATCTGGTCGATACTTGAGCATATATATCCATTTGGAGCCAACAATGTTAGCATCTGAAGGTTAAGGCACCAAGTCCCAAGTGTGCTGACCACGAAGAGCCTCCATCTCATCGTCCATGGCACAAACCTAAGCTGGATCCTGAAGAGCAGTGCAATAAGCAGTAGGCTTAGACTGAGAGAGTAAGGCAGTAGTGAGTCCATGGGCAATAATATCCAAAAAATCCCTGAATTGTATAGCACGAGTAGCCGACCTAGTTTCCATCCAATGAGTACGAGGCCTAGGAGGAGAAGGAGTGGGAGTAGAGGCCGCTGATGAGGCTAGAGAAGGAGGAGCTGAGCTGACCGGTGAGTGGCCAGCCGAGCTGGCTGGTGAGGGACTGGCTGAGTACGGTGGTGCGATGGATGTCGACAATCGAGAAGTGGGATTCAGATCAGTAGTGCAGATGTTACAGGGAGGCGACGATGGTATGACTGGGATGGGCATAGAAGCAGTAGTTTTGCTGTCACTCTCAATAAAAGCCAAAACGCCAAGTATGGAAATAGGCGAGCTTGGGGCCGAACTGGTGGAGGTGGAAAAAGGAAAGTGTGTCTCATTAAAACGAGCATGGAGGGTGATGTAAACTCGACCTGTAGATGAATCAAGACATCAAAAACCTTTGTACTGGGAGCTATAGATGATAAAAACACAAGGAATGCTTCAGAGAGATAACTTGTGATCGGCATATGGTCGAACAAATGGAAAAACCTTGCACCCAAATGGATGGAAGTTCGAGTAAATCTGGTCACGACCGTAGAGAAGCCTATAAGGAGAAACACCCTAAAGAATAATTGGTTGATCATGTAGGTAGCCGTTACAGAAGCATTATCCCAGTGAGAAATGGGTATATGCCAGTGGAACAACATCGTGAATCCCATTTCAACGACGTGTCAATGTTTTCACTTTGCATGCCAATTCTTATCCGGAGTGTAGGGACACAAAATCTGATGGTGAATGCCCTTAGTGGAAAAATAAGACCGTAGACAAGTGTTCAGAAACTCCGTACCCCCATCACTCTGAAAAAACTTAATTTCGGACAAAAATGATTTTGAATCAATGCCTCAAACTATAAATAAGCATCAATAATATCCAAATTTCGATGAAGTGGATAAAAGCAAGTGAAACGAGATTAATCATCCAAAAATAAGGTATGGTATGAAAAGCCATTTTATGATAAAATGGGGGATGGACCCCCACAAGTCACAATGAATAAAATTAAGGACATGCGCAACATGTTTATGGTTCTCAACAAAAGGCAGTCGTTGACCATTTTCCATAACACAGGGGGCACAGGTTTGCGGTTTAGGCAATAAAGAGGAAACTGAAAGTAAATCAGACTTCTGTAAACTGGAAATAACTGATGTCGGTGCATCACCCAAGCGAGCGTGCCAAAGATCGTAAGATGCCCATCCTTTATTCTACTGTAAATGAGAAAATAGAACTGCATCACCTCTATCCAAAACAAAAAGACCACTCTCACTGTGGCCCCTGCCCACGACTACCTCAGAAACTTTGTTCTGAATGATAAAGTTCTGATCATCAAAGGTGATATAAACATTCAAATCTCTGATCAGTTTACTAATAGACAATAGGTTCTTAGTAATCTAAGGAATAACCAGAACATCAGATAAGCATAAATCATCAAAAATCTTAGAGTCACCAATAAGAGAAATCCGAATAGATGCACCATTACCAATAGAAACATAAGAATTACTAGATAAGGAATCACGGTTTCCAAACCAGAAGTGGAGGATGCCATATAACTGGGGGACGGGAACAATTGTACCAATCTGAGGTACAACTGGTAGGCTCTAATTGCAGGGGCGTCAATACATTTTTATCCAGATGGGTGGAGTTGTGGCGACGAGCCTGAGAACCAGTCTGTGCAACTATCTTGTAACATAACTTAGCATAGTGATCGAGATGACCACACCTAATACAGTACGCCCGCCCACGACCAGCCCTAGCCAAGAACTGACTAGCAGAACTACCGTTACCGCATTGTCCACGGAACCGGCCTCCTCTTGCAGCACGTGAACCATATGTACCAACACTCGCTGGTGAGTGATCCCATACGCAGCCGGCCGAGGGATGTTCTCATGCTGTGAATGTGGCAGGGGGTGAATGTCCCTATAATTTTTTCAAAAATTCTTCGTGGTTCTTGGAACGTGACAGAATATCAGGATATAACGGAGTAGACGAAGAATAAATTAATGGTGCATAAAAATCCTTAAATTCTATACCAAGAGTAGTTAAGAACTATGTAATATGATCATCATTCAACACAGGAGAATCCATCATAGATATCTGCTAAACAATATCCTTAAATTTAAGGTGAAGATTATGAACTGTACCAGTCTTACGTATACCGTGGGCGTCGACACGAATACAAAGGATTGTTGAGGCATTGCTGTCATTTTAAATGGCTTGAAAGCTGTCACAGATATTTTTCTGATGTTGTGCAGTCAGGGATTTCTGCCAATGATTCTTG
>JAULKK010298849.1:0-12723 GCA_032355705.1 Rubia peregrina
AAATATTTACGGTCAAACATGCTCATTGAAGACCGTGAAAAAGTAATTCGGAAGTTAATAGTGGGACGGAGGGAGTACCATGTAAAATATGAACGTGTGTTTTCATTAATGATATAAGTGTAAAATATATAGACAGTGTTAGACAAAATCACAAATGGAAAGGGATTCTATCTAAGGTACAAATATCACAAAATATCTCTACATCACCCTTCATATATTTTGAAGATAATTTAGGAGAACGCGGATTCGTGAAGAAAAAAGTAGAAAAAATATAATAAAAAGAAATTTAAATAATTTGATACATAAAGTCTTGTTTTAGACCGTCTAATTATCAAACAGGATCATTTTATAATTGATGTAACTAATGGTGATTTGATTTTTCACTACAAGAAACTGGACCAATTACTTCACTTATTTCACCTCGGTTTTTTTTCTTAGGTCAAATAACCCAGGTAAAAAGTTGTTTTACCTGGGTTATTTTATTTTTTGAAGTAAATAATATTTTTGACCATGGTTAAAAATTAATCAAGGTAAATAATAGGTTTCTTACCACTCTTCTGTGATAACCGCGGTAAATAATTTCCAAATGCGACGTAATAAGTACAACTAACATAGCTGTAATGTCGGCAACATGGGTATGACCTAGCATTAAGAGTCAATCTAGATGAACGATTTCGCACACATGGTTGGGTGCACCAAATTTATCCCGATGTCAAAGCGACGCCACATATTGGGACTAGTGATGTCGTACATGGCCATCGCTCCAACCCAGTGCCTAAATCCAATCAAATATATTACATCACGCGACGTCGCATTTTAGTCGGTAACATGTCAGTTAACTTGATATCATGTGTGTGAATGATGTGCGAAGTCGGACTTCTTGATCGTACCTAAAAAATAACAATGGATAACCAATACATCCAGAACTTGGAATGTACCATGAAAATGTCCCATCCCAAGTTAACAAAAGCCAGTCTGAAATATAATGAAACTAAATTCGAAAGACTAATATTTCTACCATGCATACAATATCCACGAAATTTCCCACAAATTAAAAGTTATCAAGAAAAAGATAAAATATCCCTATAAAATCCAAAGAAAAAGTCATCATCATGCACGACAAAATAACATTCATGGAAATCAATGGGGTGGTGACTGGGTTGGGATATCGTCTGCCAACGAACTATTTCCATCCGACCCTTTGGTTGAAGACTCGGTATCATTGCTAGACCCTTCTTCATCAGCTGTCATTCTCACGCCATCCTCGTTATCCCCAGGCAACTCATCTCCAGGTGCATTGATCGCACCGGCTATCATAGACTTCAGCTCCGCCAATTCTTCTAAAATCTTTTGCACGATGGGGTCTATACGTTGTGCTAGGGCCTTAGTCTCAACCACGTCCTTCATGAGGATGCCCCAGGAGCTATGTTTAAAGAATGTTGGGGGAAAAGTTAAATGAAATAAAAATTATAAAATGTAAATAATGAATATTTTGACACAACCATAAAACCTAAAAACTTTCATACCCGATCGCGGGGCAGGAGTACTGGTGGTTGCAGGATTCTCTGTTGTGAAAGCCAATGGAGTCGCCTAGGTCCCGGTTGTCAGAGGCACTTCCAGATTTCCCGTGGCGATGTTGCGATCAATCCATGTCTCTATCTCCCAATACCAATGCTTCTGCTCAAAGTCGTTCGCATTGTAGTACTTTGGCTGGATCTTTGCCTTCGATTTGATCGAAACATTCTTCTTCTCCAGAATGGCCACTTGGTACATCTCTTAGATGATAGTGTACCCGGGGTTTACTACCTTCTTATCCGCAAGGTGGTAGTACATGATGGCCCCGTTGATTGTGCACTCTGAAGGTTGTCCTACCGAGATAAGAATTTGTATAATTATATTATACATAATCCTTTCCTTCAGATTGAGAACATCAATCTTGATTTTCCTTGGTTGGATGAACCCGTTCCCCACTTTAATTTTGAATTACTTCTCTACCATTTGGTTGGGGTCAAGTAGCCCAGATTGGTCATTCTCGGTAACCGGTGGAGGTCAATTGTCTCAGCAGTAAAGCCATAGAGGCTCAACCTCCGGGTGATCCTCCGCACCAACCGTTCACCCAATCACTTGATCGATGAACTCTGTTGCCATCTTCATGTCCACCCGTTCACTATTGTACTGTAGATGTCCGTAGATGGCCGAGTGAAATTGGCGTAGAACTCCTTGACCTCTGTATCATACGTTGGTCTCTCCAAGCATATCAAACCCTATATTCCAGATGGTTTAAGGAAAACAATGAGGTGGAATCGTGCCACATCCTTGGGCTTCATCACCCTGACCTCATTTATCCTGCAACCCGTATCATTTTGAAATGCTTCTGTACCTCATTATTTACAAAACGTATGTTGTCCCACGTTGGTGGTGGAGGGGGTGGACTTTGTCTTCGTCTTCTTAGTGTGCGATGGACCTTCTTCCACGTTTTTTCCCTTAACCTCTTGGTTGCCTGTTTCATTCGAGCTATCTGTGGAAAACTTGAACTTGGAACAATTAGTTCAACAAGGAGGAACCAAGCTCATGCATAGGTAAGGCCTGACCTTGCATTCATGTCGCAGATATATTGGCTAAACTGATGCGTGTCGTGCAAAATTGCATATTCAAGTGCATGAATTTGAGACGTCGCACAAAACACGTCTACTGCCAAAATACTGTGCAATTGGGACACGAATGGACCCAAAAAACCTATAATATGAACTAATATCAACTGCAAAACACAAAAAAGTAAAATACCATTAACAAGTAGCAAAAATGAGTCCCACAACAGTTCCCTAAACCCTAGCCCTAGCCAATAATTTGTTAACAAGTCCCAAACAAAATTAAATAAACCCAAAATCTAAAAACACAACAACTCATGCATTGTGAATATTATAAAATCATGTAATTGGGAATTTCCTCAAAGCCAAAAAACCATTATCAAATTTGGGAGAAATCCTTATCTTGGTTCACCTTTGGTGCGACGTTGTTGGTTGCGAATGCGAACAGGTTGGTTGTTCGGCAGCTTTTAAACCCGTGGTGGAACGCAATCATTTTATCAAATTTGTGACGTCGCAGGAAATGTCGCATGGAAATATAGAAAGAGAGATCTTAGTGCGATGTCGCAGTGCGCATATTTTGGCCCACATATATGGTGGACCCAAATATTAAATATTTGGGCCTGAGTCGAGATGGAACCTAATCAGCAATAGCAGACGTCGCAAACCCGTCGACCAATACGTCAAAAGACCGACAATTATGTAACTTCGCATGTGCTCATGAGTGGGCCAAAATAGACAAGCGGCTCAAACCAAAAATATGTTTTGGCATGGTCAGTGGTGGACAAAAATCATGATAGTCCGATGTCGCATTTACATTTTATTGTTAGCTATTTATTTTTTCTGAGTTTATAGCGACACCGGAATTTGGATTGTGGGATGATTAGTGCGTGGTCTAGAGGAATTGTAAATAATTATTTAAGAGTATACGATGTTCAGTCGTAAGAACTTGTGGAATTATATATGACTATGAAAAGTTTTGTTGCTAATAAGATGCTCATTGTCGCTCATGTTGTTTGTGGACATTTAGATCAGACATTTATGACATTCATGTTGTTTGTGGATCATTAAATCATAGCATATACGTTGTTTAATATATGCTGATGTTGTTCGGGGTTTGGTGAACGATCCAGCATGCGGGTAGCAATTACTCCGGAGGTGAGATCATATAAATTGAAGAGGGAGATTATGAAACAGCAGGAAGATAATTATAGAGCCCTCTAGGATTCTGATTATAATTTATGATGACTAGTGTCTAATTCTGAACATGTTACGTACTTTGCATACCGTTTATAAAAACTTTGAAATAAAGTTTAATTGAAAAGATTATAGGCTAAAAGTTAAATGTATGCAAATTAATATTATTCCAAATTTGAAAAAAAAAAATTTTAACTGTTATTGAATATAGTGCTATAAAACTAAAATCGACAGGGAAGAACGGTGACATAAAAAAAATAATGGGCCCAACACCATTTACCTTCTCAAATAATAGTGTTTCCTCAATCTCAAGTTCCTCTTCTTCAAGAAACCTTGTAAACCACTTTGGGGTCAGGGTCTTCAACTCCTGGTTGCCTGAGCAGTGTATGTCATACTCTCTTCCATTACACAGCAGCACAACCGGTAACTTGTACGGCGGTAGGACCTCCAAAATGTGGGCTTAGGCGCACTGATCTATTAACCAAGAATTGAATTGAATAAATATGAAAGCAACATATAGAAAATTTAATTGAAAATGAAATACATGTGTGACAGTGATGACTTGGCAAAATCAAAACATTCTCGAAGTTTGTCTTAGTGAGAGTTTTGACAAAGTTCCGTGGACGGACCTACTTGTTATTGTTTTGAGGATGACGATCCTCATCCGAATCGCTAGGGATCTCCATTGGTCGATGAAATGTTTAATAAACTAAGTTGAAAATAAATAAGAAAATAACAATAATTTAAATCCGAACAAGAAATCACTCACCTCAATTGGGGCACATCTGCATGAACCAACACTATTGGCCATTATTCCTGAAATTCAATTAAAAATTGGCTTAGTTAATCTATTTTATCGGCAAGGTGTCGCGTGTTACTGTCGGACCAAAAATTGACTTGGCCGACATGTGTGTACGATGTTGCCAACCAGTCAGAAAAATTGATCGGTTATGCGAGAATAATGTGACGTCGTATTCAAGTACGGTTAGCAGAACAAAATAACGATGTCGCTACATGATTGCTCCAAACGAAGGAGGATCGATGAGTCTATGACATCACATTTAACAGTTACAGACACATTATCAACAACTGGAAACTAGAACAAACAAAGGTTATACACAACAACATAGGGCTGTTAAGTATCGTCAAATGGTAGTGAATAGTGAAGCATCTTCCATGTGAATATAGAGAATTTTGGGGGGAGTAGTTTCCATACCTTTTTGAGACTGGTAGATTCCCTCTTTTTCTTCCTTATGGTTTGATATGCAAAGGATATGGAGAATGTACCTATAGATGAGGGTTTCCAGACCATTTCATCTGCATCATTTGTGAGTGTCCAGTGTTTCTTTAGCTCTGCAATGCATTCTTGAGGCAGATTGTTCTCCAGTTGGGGAATGAACTGATCTCTTTCCTGAAGGAATTCTCTTGCTTTCAACATTGGGAAGGGAATATCCTTTTGCCCCTGCTAGAGATCTACTAGTGTACCTGCGTTGAGCCATCTTGCAATCCAAAAAGCTGCACTCACCATTTCCCAGAATGATTTGTGTGTTTTCTTCAGCAAAATGAGCCAGTTTCTTACATCTTTTCCACGGTTCTGAGGTTCGATTAGTAGCAGCTACTGACCAAATCGAATTTCAAATTCGGTCTGGATAGGCTTTTTGGGTTATTCAGATTTTTCTGGTTTTGAGTTTTTTAGGGGCAAAACTGAATAACCCAAACTGAATAACCTAAACCGAATAAATCAAAAATCGATTAAACCGACCCGACGTCCACCCCTAATAGTGCATGCTTAGCTTTAGGGGAGATAGCCTTTCTAAAACCACTCTCCTGAATAAGCAAGCCCAGATTCACTGGATTCTTTATTCCAATACAGTAAATTAGCTTTGCCATTTCTCTAGTCAATGTTGTAGAATCCGTGGATGGAATCCAACAATTGATAGCTATATGATAAAGACAGAAATACCTAGAGGACAAGCAAAAGTATATGGAGTATCCTTGATCTGGCCACTGAGTCTTGTATCCACCTGATATCTCAACCAATATCTGGTCATCAGTGGCCCTTAACTATTCAAAAATGTCCCCTCAAACTCCAATCTTTTTATCCGCAAAATCCTATTTATCCCCCTAGTATAAAAATTGATTACTTTGCCTCTTACATATAACTTGTTACACCAAAGTGAATCATCCTCTAAGTTCCCAGCCATCAAATTTGAATAAACCTCACAAACCAGCTACCTATGGTAATCTTCATACATAGTGGTTGCAGTTTTCAGCCCAAAATACTCCATAACATGAGAGAATCCACATTCTCTATATCCTTCCAAGTCCAATGGCCTCTCAGTATTAATTTTCCCGTGGGAGAAAAACTCCCACATCTCTTTACAATCAGCATAATAAAAAGTGGGAGAGAGAGCATCACTTATCTATATTCCTGGTCAGCTTACAAATAAATAATAGATTTTTAGTAATATCAGGCACAACTAGAACATCAGACAATCTCAAATTCTCATAAACTCTAGAATCATCAATATGAGAAATCATAATAAGAGAACCCTTACCAAAATAAACTTGAGAATTACCAGTATATGGAATGACGTTGTCTGAGCCAAAGGCGGAAGACTCCATGTCACTAGTTGCAATGGAATCAATGTACAAATCTGACACGCGAGAAAATAACTTTGACTGCTGAGAAACATGATAGTTTTCTGTCAAATGTGTATAATCGGAATAATGCGTTTGATCTTGCATCTGATAACACATCGCAACACAGTGATCAAGCCACCAACACCAGGTACAGTTTAGACGACCGCAGCCGGGATAAGAACCTGCCACCAAGGAACTAGACCAGGGCTTCCGCCACCTCGTTGACCACTAAAGTGGCCACCTCTGCCAGCGAGTGAAACACACGCGCAACGGCCTCTTATCTGCGCGTGATCCCACGCTCGGTCGACAATGGCTAGTTGCCGGTCTGAAATGCCATTGGTCTGGCGGCGGCTGCAGAATGTTCCTGCAGATTTTTTAAAAATAGCTCGTGGTTTTTGGAACGAGCAAGTACATCTGAATATAATGGTGTGGGAACAACATTAATTAAAAGAACAAAAAATCCTTATAGTCAAGGCCAAGAGCAGTAAAAAAACCATAAAATTTGATCAATATTCGTAACAGAATTGCCCATAACGAGTAATTGTTAAAAAATCTTCTTAAACTTTAGATGAAGTTCATGGAATGTACTAGTATTGCAAATAGCATGCGCATCTACGCAAAAACGAAGAATGATGGAGGCACTGCTGTCATAATAAATGGCGGCAAAATTGTCCCATATTTCCTTTGAAGTTGAGAAATCTGGGATCTACGCGAGAGCTTTAGTAGTAATGGAGGAGAACAAAATGTTGCAGACACGCTGATCTTCAACAACCCCCTGCTCATACTCATCTTTAGCTTTCTGATAAACGCATTGGGATCAACCTTGCCACCACTAGGAGAGGTGGTGATAGTCACAGAAAATGACAGAGAGAAGCCGACCAACGGCAGAGATGCAAGAGGAGGACTGGGATTGGTGCCATCAACAAAACCATATAAACTTTGAGAACATAACCGACTTGATGCTTCCATAGGAGATAGTTTGATGATTTGAGTTTGATCTACATCATATAAAGCAGAGTGTTGTAGGAGAGTTTTTCATCGGCCATTTTGAGAGAAAATGAAGCCGAGATTGCATTGTAGGAGATCGGAAAATTAGGGGGGGAGGTGAGATTGGTCACCAGAAAAATAAGGGGGAGGGTGGGGGCCGATCAGAGGAGAAAACTTGAAGGTTTAAGGGTTTGGATCAGAAGAGGCTCTGATACCTTAATAAAGTATTTTCCTATGAATGATTCTGTATTGATAGATGAAATATATAGAGAGATTACAAAAGAAGTAAATATGGAAATAACTCTAATATATTCACAACGCTTATCCTGATCTAGTCAAGAATATGACTTATTCTAACACTAGATATAGCAACAAGCTGCTGGAATACAGTGATTTATCATTTAAGGCTTATCCAGTTGTTTGTTTCCATGAACTCTTTGCAACACCGACTTCTTTTTATCTTTTATTGTGCAGGTTGACCATTTCTTCAAGAAAATTTCATTTCATTTGTTTCTATTGGCTTTGCTGCTATTCTTATCATTTTTGGTTTTCTTGAATAATCATGTCTAGAAAGCCATGTAAGACATCTTACTTGAGCAAGTTGTCTCTTCCAATTCAGTGAATGACTGATGGTGGATCAATTTCAAAATTTTCAAGCTTCCTGAATATTGAAATGCTTCGAATATATAATAAGGAAAAGGTTTTGAGGGAGTGGTTTTGAAAAAAATGGTGTTGTCTGTTCTTTCCTTTTAGTGCCAAAGATGAGTCCTAAACAAGACTATTTAACTTTCTTTCTTTCATGATTTGAATTTTGGGTTTATATTTGGTATTCTTCGACAACATTAGATTAATTTATTTGTTAGTTGAGTAAGCCTATCTCCATTGTCTGCTTCTGTTAAATCTATTTATATCTGTAATAGCATCTTAGAGCATGTACAATGGGGGCTCAGAGGGAGCTCAATTAAAAATTGGTAAAGAACTGGGACAGAAAACCCCCACAGTGGGGGGCTCGGAGCGGGCTGCATTGATGCAGCCCACGAGACCGGTCCACAAAATGGAAATCTTCCCAATCCTGACATTGTGCAGAGGAAGCACAAGGTGCATGGGGCCGCTACTGCCGCCTTTTTTTCTTCCCCCTAGCTGCCTCGTGGCAGCCACTGGTTGGGTCATGTGGCAGAGAGGGTCCCCCAGTTTTTTTAAAAAAAAATTACAATTGATTTTTTTCTATTTAAAAATCAAATTAAAAAGGAAAAATTCTAAGAAAAACTAATTTTTTTCCAAAATCAAAATTAAATTTTGGTTTTTTTAAAAAAAAATCAAAATTACATTCTTTAAAAAATATATATATGGTTCTTTCTAATTATGGTTCCTAAAATAAATTTTATAAATTGAAATTAATATCGGAAATGAAAATTGAAAAAATAAAATGCAATTCAATAATTATAGGTGTATTATTAAATTTTCTATTTTAATTTATTTTGTTACGTAAATTTATTTGAATTAAATATTAAAGGTAAATTAATGAGTAGGATAGAGAGAATCAAGTAGGGATCCTTGGAGTGGGTTTCAAAAATGATCTCAACCATTGTGGAGGAAAAAATGAAGTGATTTATTTATGGGCTCAATTATTAAGGTGGAAGAGAGAGATTGATTATTTAATGAATTGAAATCACAAGAGTGGGATTGAAGTGGTCTCTACATTGTACATGGTCTTAGGGCATGTGCAGTGGTGATCACTTAATTTTAAGAGACCACTCTAGAGACCGAAAATGTGCACAGTGGGGGTTTTTTAGAGTGGTCTCTTAACAAGAGACCACCCAAAAGTCTCTAGCTAAGAGACCGGTGAAGAGTCCGAGTCCCACGTGAAATGCCCAAGTGAAATGCCACTCCGTCAGAAGCCTGGGGCCACCCATGTGCGGCCCTTTTTTTGTCCCCACTCGGGGACACATGTCGCTCTCCCAGTGAGCCACGTGTCCCACTACCTCATGCCTTTTTTTTAAACTTTCTGATGGGAACACGTGTCCCATCAATTTTTAAAATCTAAAATTTTAAATTTTGTTTTAAAATTTGTAAAATATTTTTAAAAAATCTGTAATTTTTTCCAAAAATCTGGAAAATAAAAAAGAACAAAAAAATATATTAATTTTTGAAAAAATAGAAAATAAATTATTTTTACAACAAACGGCGATATATTGAAGAATAAAAAAATAAATTATTTAATAATTTTTGAAAAAATAAAATTCAATTTTAAAATTCATAACGTATTAATAAATTTCACATTCAACTTATTTTATGTGGATAAATTTATTTAGATTAAATCTTAATGGTGAAATTAATGAGTATGATAGAGAAAATGAAGTGAGGTTCATAGAGTGGTCTCTTACCACTGTAGAAAAAAGTGGTCTTTTAAGTGGTCTCTTAGGATGAGGTGGAAGAAAAAAATCAAGAAAATAATATATTTAATTGGTAAGAAACCACTAACGGTCTCTACCACTGCACTTGACCTCATGTAACATTGTGTATTTTTGCACTGGTTTGTACCTAAAGGCTTCATGTTCGAAACTTTGTTGGTAGTTTGGTTATGTTATAGAGTGACTTTGATAAGAGAGCATCGGCCTTTGTTGTCTGATGGAATATAAAAATAGTTTTGCAACTTTTCCTTTCCTTTTAAAAGATATACTCTTCCAAAATTATTGACCCATTTACTTTTTTAAAATTAAACTTTGTAAACTTTTACTCTAAATATAAATTAATATATGCAGAATAAAAATATCATGTGAGATATTGATAGGTTCATCTTAACATTTATTTTCTAAATATCAATTTTTTATGCGAAAATGATACATGTAGTTAGAGATATTGACGGTCAAACATGATCATTGAACACCGTGAAAAAACAAATAGACCAATAATTATGGGACCTAGGGAGTATATTTTTGTAACTTTAATTAAATAATTATTGATTCTTTATCAACAGATTTTTCATATTTCTTATCACTATATCTTTTATAACGTAGAATATTTATATACATAAGTTAACAATTTTCTATATAAAATAAATAAATAATTATATTTGTTGAAATATTATATAGTTAATTACTATATAGCAAAAAAATGGAGTCAATTTTTTTGAATAAATATATTACAATATTAATAAATATAATAATTTATTTTAAATATTGTATAGTGTGTAGTTTTCATATACCTATAATAAAATTTTATTACTTGTTAGAGTTATAGATTATGTAATATTTTTTATTTTCATTCATAAATATGTGCATCGACACATGTATTATCTAGTATCATATAAGAACTGAAGATAGAAATGCTATTTTCATTTTTTTAGTGAAAGAGTCTTGAATGATACTGTCTCGTGATGAGATGAAGGGTAGAATAGATAATTTATAAGTATTTTATAGAGATGCGTTTTAAATAGAATTTTTAAAATATCTGGAGTAAGGAGGAATCTGTGAGTAAATATCCTATTTTTGGAGTATTGGGGCATAACTAGTTGAGAAATTGATAACTCTGGATGATAGTGCGCTATCAATAGTAAGCCAAAATAGGAATTACCCAGCGATCAATGGGCTGGCCCAACATGTTTTAACCTTTAGTTAATACATATTGGGTATGCCCATCACAATGGAAATCCTAGTACTTACCCCACAAGAAAACAAAAATTTAGCCCTACCTAACTCTACTTAGAGAGGGCCGCCATACATAAACAAGACGTAGGTAAACTATTCATCCATGATTCATTCACTATTCACTATTCTCAAAGAAAAGAGACGAGCACAAGATGATAACTTAGGAGAATGGCGACCCTGTAATCCATATAAACTAAGCTATAATAAAGGTGAAAGAAAAAGTCAAGCGCTATCATGACTGAAAGGGTCCGAAATATCCAATTCACCCCTAGAGACCTCGTTATGAGAAAAATGAGAAGAGTTGGAGGGAGCCTGATGGAAAACTCGTTGCAAACTAGGAAGGACCTTATAAAGTCATTGAAGCACATCTGAGGGGTAGCTACGTACTGGAGATCCTTCAGGGCGAGCCGATCCCCAAAAGGTGGAACATTTCCAACCTATGAAAATATTACTCTCTGAAATCTCTTTAAATTTGGTCTAACCAGGGAGTAGCTTACCCTAACAATGGCTATTGGCATCAACCTGAGAACCTTGACCATGGAATAACACACGCAAAAACATTGCTGTAAGTCGAAGGTTCCCCATGCTTCTGTAATCTGCCTGTTTCAGTATATTTCCCCAAGTTATCCTAACTATTTTTGCCCAACTGTTGGCCTTGTTTGAGTTACAAAAGTTATGATATCGAGTGAAAACACTGAAAAACATTAAGCTAGCTCCAAAAAAATAACTTAAGGAAAAAGGGATACAAAAAATTGTTATTATAAGCAAAATCACTTCATAATTAAATGATTTGGTCTACAAATCGTACAAAGGTCAAACACGGCTTATAAAAAGACAATGAAAAAGGCTATCACCTTTCGCCAATTTGGGGTTTTATACTCTCTACAAACTCGCGCCTAACGAGACAACCTATATCCCTTAGAAAATCTTATTCTTCTTCGGGATGTTCTTAGCTTGGGTTTACACCCCCACGCCCTCGACCGGTACTCAGAACATTCTCTCTACCGGCAGCACTCCTCAGTCGTAGGTGCAAATGAGTCACAAGAGGATCCTCTTCCTCGTCGGAATTCCGTCAATTGGGGTTCACATTCTATTAGCTTCATTTTGCACCAGAGGCACCCCTCGAACTGTTCTAGGAACGTTCTCTTGGCATGCACTAGGGCATTTCCCTGGCCAGTGCCAGGGGAATTCCTGCGGCCTGTATTAGGGGAACTTCCTCGGCCCAAGCTAGGAGCACTCCCTCTGCCCATGCATGAAGTATTCCTATGGCCAGCTCCAGGAGGGATCTCTCTGCCTGGTCCCGAGGCATTCCTTTGGCTCGTACCAGAAAGACTCTATTGGCTGGAACTCTCGACCCTTGGAGAATTCGACCTTATAAAAAATCCCATGAGTAGAACCACTCGTCGAAGCACGAAGTATTCCTATCCCCTTGACTTGTTCCAAGTTTTTGCTTGGAAATGGGTGGGTTGGAAAACCTTGGACGCTGGATAGGTTTTTTTGTTCTAAGCTGGAAAGGAAGGGGGATGATGCATTTTAAGAATGCGTCCTCATGGGGGGGGGGGGTGGGTTTCTTTTGTGTTTTGTTTTATTTTCATTGTCTGAAATTATTATTTTTTAAAAAAGAAAAAGGCAGAGGATGCAATTTTAAAATGCGTCCTCATGGT
>JAULKK010298883.1:0-10495 GCA_032355705.1 Rubia peregrina
GACCAATCTGACCACTCTTCTTTAAATTTATATATTAAATTCCTAAATTTGGCATCTAGTTGTACCATTTAAGATTAAAAAATGTTCGATTAACCATCCAAACTTCTTACGCCTAACTCAAAACTCCTAGAACATGTGCTCCAAATAATTAAGGAATGCAAAACATTTCTTTTAAAGTAAAAACACAAAGGGACAAGAAAGTTTTTTGCAATATTTTTTATAATGTCAAAACCTGTGAGGATATGTTCGTAAAAGCAGAACAACATCTTCAATCTCAGGAAACTGAGACTAATCTTATTGCCTACAATAAATCTAAAGCTGAGTTAACAAAGTCAATGGCATATCAAAAAGCATTCTGGAGGCAAAAATCCACAATCAAATGATTAAATGAGGGTGATTCTAATACCAAGTTTTTCCATAACTCTGTCAAAGAGCTAAACACTTTAAATAGTTCATTGTCTCAATAAAAAAATCCTGAGGATCTTGGATTTTTGAACAAAAATATATTGGTCAAGAGGCTGTTGATTTCTACTCTAATCTTCTATCCGCTGAAAATGAGGATCCTTCAGGTATTAACACAACCTGGTTAATTGAAAATATTCCCCATATGGTAACTCCTGAAGGGAACCATAATCTTATAAAATCTATCACAATGGATGAATTATCTGGAGTGGTTTCATCAATGGATGGTGAATCAGCCCCAGGCCCTGATTGTTTTTCGGGTAAATTCTTCAAAAGTTGGTGGGAAATAATTAAAAATGATACTCTCTCACCTGTTAATGATTTTATGGATAGAAATTCTCTTCCTAATGCCATTTCTTTAGCTTTGATAACTCTCATTCCCAAAAATAAATTCACTTCATTCTTTAAAGATTATAGACCCATAAGCCTCTGCAATTTTGTCAACAAAATCTTTTCAAATCTTTTTAGTCTCAGGCTTAGCACTATCCTGTCATAAATTGTTTCTCCTGAGCAATCTGCTTTTGCTGAAGGCTGAGAACTGGCAGATAATGTCGTACTAATGCCGGAAAATCACAAATTTAATGAACTTTAAAATGAAGGATTCAATATAATCTTGAAGTTGGATATGATGAAGGCTTTTGACAGAGTATCCTGGAATTTTATGCATTCTCATTCAAATGGGATTTAACTTTTCTTTTGTTAACCTTATCTTAGGTAATATGGAAGCCTCCTATATCTCACCACTGATTAATGGCATATCAAGATTTTTCCCCCAAGCAATCAAGGGGGGTTAAACAAGGGATCCCTTATCCCAATACTTGTTTATTCTTCTAGTTGAAGTCTTTTCAAGGAATCTGAACTTTCATTTCAGTATACCAGTATTGATTATTTTAAATTTCCTACTTCAATGAAAAAGGTTACTCACCTTGGTTTCGCAAATGACACTGGTGTCTTCTTAAAGTATTCAAAGAAAGGGCTTCAAACCTTTCTTTTATTTCTTCAATCAATTGAAAAAGCTAAGGAGTAAAAGGTAAACTTTGACCAATCTAACTTCTACTTGTCCAAATTTTCTTACCCGGTATTAAAAATGATATTTTACATCAAACTGGGATGATAGAAAGAGTTTTCTGATTCAAATACTTAGGTTGCCCAATTTACCTAGTAAGAAACAAGAACATTTACTACCAAAACATGGTGGATTCAATTTCTTCAAAAATTCTAAAATGGCAAAGTAAGTGTTTGAATCAAGCTGGAAGAGTGGTTTTAATTAAACATGTACTCTTAACTAGGCCCTTTCATTTATTAACCGTTATAAAACCACGAAAAGGCACAATGGGCAAGATCCATAAAACCTTGGCCAAATGGTTTTGGAACATATCTGATACTGATATAGGAAGAAATTATTTTTGGAGATCTTATTCAAACTTACACTTCCCAAGTGCTGAAAATGGTCTGGATTTTAAAAATCTTCACACCATGGTTCATAGTTTTTCACTAAGACTATGGTGGAAACTTCAATAAGGTCAATCTCTATGGTTCCAAGTCATGTGGACCATTCCTGATCATTTAAAAACTTCAAAGACATGTAAACGAATCATTGAAGTATAAGATTAGGCTATGAGCCATTCTTTCTTGCATATCGGAAAATGTGAAGCATCCTTCTGGGAAATTAATTGGTCTAATTTTGACCCTTTAGCACTGTTATGGTCCTCAACATAGCCTATTCCTTTTACATATGCATCTACCATTGATTTTATTTAGAATAAATCCGCGTTTTATGAACTCACTCATTGAGGTACTGATGCAATGTGTAACTCTCTCTTCAACCTTTCTTCCATCTTATTTGGAAATTTTTCTTAAGTCAAGCATCTCTGCCACCAGTAATGGGTAAATGGAGTGGAAAAAAGAAGTTGCAAGCGAAGGGATTTATCTATCGAAATACCCCTAGAAAAACACTCAACAATGATTTCTCGGTAGTGAAGCAGCAATCCAAGATAAAGTGCATGGACACGGTTCTGGAAGAAGATGACCAGGAACGACAAGGAAGTGCATTGTCTGCTGGTAATGGAGTTGGCTTCGATGCTACGGAGCTGAAGACCCCCAAAAAGAACAGAACCACTCGTCGGGAAAGTTCAAAATCGATTCTCCAGAGTTACGACAGACAGGAGAAGGAAACACTATTCCAGCTGCAAAACTTAAATGGGGTACACAGAACGAGGAGACAAAGACTCCATGGACTGCGCTATTTGGGAAGAAAGAGCAAGAAGAGGTAAAGTTCTATAACCCTATCCAGATTGATGGTATGGTCATGGGTAAAGTAGAGAAGGAAGATGTGATTGAAAGCATTAAGAGTTGGGAATCCACGGTTGTATGCAAAATTTTAGGGGCATTCCCCCTTATTCTGTGATAAATGCTTCTTTAGAAAGGTATGGTAACAGCACAATATTGTGAAAATTTGGCTGGCTAAACCGGGTGTAATTCTCGTCAAATTTTCTCTAAAAACAGAAAGGGATCAGGTGCTGGAGGATGGAGTGTTGTTTTATAATAAGCCTGTTATCATTCAACAGTGGTCAAAGAACCTTGATCTAGCTCCCCCGGCTCGACATAGTTTACTGGAAACTGAAAATATTGAGCACTATATTGAGCCCCATTGGTACTCCCCTCAAGCTAGACAAGGTTACCAGAGAAGTGGACAATCTCAGTTATGCAAGAGTGTTAGTAGAAGTGGAATTAGGAAAGAAATTTCCAGACCAAGTATTATATCTCGATGAAAATGATATGATCCAAAGCCAGGAGGTTATTTGTGAATGAATGTCTATCAACTGCACCTTCTGCTCTATGATTGGACACGATGAGGATAAATGCAGGAAGAAGATACAGTAAAAGCCAGTGCAGAAACAGGTCTACATCCCAATTACCACAACCGATCCCGCCCCCACTTTTCAAAGAAAAGAAGAGAAGCAGGAGGTTAGCCTTGAGGAGAAGCAAGATGATTTTAAAACAGTAATCAAGCGGAAACTAGTAAGAAAACAACATGAGAAGTTGACCTATTCAGTGCAGATTATTCAGCCTAAAAACTTGGTAAAAAATGCAGAAGAAGTGAAGAAATGAGAGGTAACAGTTTCAGCCTTTTATCTGATCCCCCTCATGATAAATAATATCTTGGCCTTGAATCTTAGAGGTATAAATAGTGGAGTAAAACAAAAAAAAATGTTTAAGGAGTTCTGTTTGATGCATTAGATTAGCATGTTAGGTTTTTTTGAAACAAAAGTTAAGAAGGAAAATGAGGGGAAAGTATGGGACTTAATGGGGCTCAACTGGAGCTTAGAAACAAATAGCTCTAATATTGATAGTGGCTGAATTTGGGTTGCATGGAGAAGTGATTATTTTAAGGTGAGGATATTGAGTAAAGGGGGTCAGTGGATAAACATGGAATGCTTTCTGAGGGAGATGAACATGATCTGATATATAACCATAATTTATGGTAATAGCCGGCCTAAAGATAGAGGTAAATTACTGGAATTCCTAAAATCATTGGTGCATGATGACAAACACTGGCTGCTTATGTGAGAATTTAATAACCCCTGGACCTTTGAAGACAGAATGTGGGGTAGCCCAATCCAACAACATGAACTAGATGACTTTCAGTCAGTAATCATCAAACAGAGATTATTTGAGCTGAAAACATCTGGTCCCCAGTACACTTGGTGCAATAGGAAGAATGACGAGGACATGATATACAGCAGAATAGATAGAGCACTAGTGAATGAGAATTAGCTGCTGCAGCTTACAGACCCTATATGTTAAATATTGGTAAATGGAACATCAGATCATTTCCCTTTGGTGCTGAAGCTGAAAAAGGGGAGAAAATAACAAGACCTTTCAAGTTTTTCAACATGTGGACACTCTCACAGAATTTCAAACATACTGTGAAAGAAGTCTGAGAATTGGAGGAGGCAACAATCTTAACACAGGTGTATAGGATGCTGCAAAGATTAGAGAATTCTCTGAGAAAACTGACCCAAAAAGAGTTCACAGAAATTGAAAAGAGGGCTGAGCTGGCAAAATTTATATGGGAAAAAGATCAACTGAAGTTGGAAACAGATCCGGGGTCAATACAGAAAATAAAAAGAGAGACTAAAACTAGACAAGAGACAGTGAAGCTTGCTGAGGCAGAATACAGATTCTTAAAGCAGAGAGCAAAAATCATACGGCTAAAGGAGAGAGATAGACCTACCATCATTTTCTATACAATGCTGAGGATTAGAACATAGTCAAATCATATTGTAACACTGACTAATTGGGATAACCTTGTCCAAGGAAGGCAGACCATTGAAGATCACTTGGTCACATTCTTCAAGAAACATTTGGGAAGGGAAACAAAGGAATATTTGAAAATAAACCCTGATTTTGTAAAGGGTGGTTCAGTTCTTACTATCCAGCAGCAAGCTCACATGATACAACCAGTCTCACCTGAAAAAGTGTTAAAAGCCCTGAAGGGAATCAAATCAAGAAACAGCCCGGGACATGATGGATACTCAAGCCACTTCTTTAAGGAATCATGGGACATCATTGGTGAAGGGGTTACTAAAGCAGTGCAAGGATTCCTTAATGGTGACAAAGTCCCTGCCAATTTCATCAAGGTTGTCAACAGTTTGATCCCAAAAAAGTCCAACCACAGGAACCAGCTGAATATAGACCAATCTCATTTTGTTCAACCATCTAAAAAATGATAACAAAAATTCCGTGTGATAGGTTTCAGAAAGTTATACCTATATTGGTCTCAAATAACCAGTATGCATTTATAAAAGGCAGGAACATAGTGCACAACATATTGCAGACACAGGAGCTTCTTCACAAGTACAAACATGGAGATTTAAAACCTAGCAGCCTGATCAAAGAGGAAATCTTCAAGGCATTTGACAGCCTAAATTAGGATTTCTTATTCCAGTGGGTAGAAATGTTGAAACTATCAGGTTTGTTCTTGGGCTGGATAAATAAATGTGTGATTAATTCCTCCTTCCGCCTTTTAGTAAATGGTCACATTACTGGCTCTTTTGAAGGGAAAAGAGGTGTGAAGCAGGGAGACCCCCTCTCCCCATTTCTATTTTTTCTTAGCATGGAATACTTCACAAGGATGCTACACCATCGTTTCCTATCAAAACAAATTGGTTTTCACCGAAGATGTAAAAAAGTGGGAGTTCATAGGTTGCTATTTACTGATGATCTGTTGATATCTAGTGTAGCAGATCCAAAGTCTATTGAAGGTGTCAAAGGTGTCTTGAGGGACTTCCAAAGAACCACTGGCTTGGCTGTAAATGTGGGCAAATCCCAGATTTTCTTCTCCAAAAAGTGTGAAAAAGATAAATAAGTTCTGCTTCACATTTTGCAGGTCTCAAGGGGTGAGCTTCCACTGAAATATTTAGGACTACCCCTGACATCAGTACAATGGGACAAGAAAAAATGTGCTACTCTATTGGAGAAAATCACAGGGAGGCTAAGAGGCTGGGATTAAAAAATCTCTCATATGCTGGAAGGGTGCAGCTAGTTAATACTGTCCTGTTAAGCATCACGAGCTATTGAACTAGTGTCTTCAAAATACCCGAAAGAATACACAATGATATTGTGGAGATGTGTAGGAACTTCATTTAGGGGAAAGAAAAAGGAGAATGTGGATTTACAGCAGTGGCCTAGGACACAATGACCAGATCAAAAATAGAAGGTGGCTGGGGATTGAAGGATCCATCTCTGTGGAACAAAGCAGCTCTACGTAGACTAATCTGGGACATTTTATCTAAGGAATGTATATTGTGGCTGCAATGGGTCTATGCTTACTATATATAAGGACAAGATTTCAAGAGGTACAAGGGCTCGGATGCACTTAGCTGGGGATGGAAAACAATCACAAAACTAGAGCTGCAAGTATATGATCATTTGGGCAGCTGTGTTCAAAGAAATGGAAGCTTCAGCATCAAAAAGGAGGAAGAAGGAAGGACGACATGGCAAAACTAATCTGGCACCCCACTATACAACTGAGGCACAGGTATTTCTTGTGGATGCTATTTAAAGGAACATTAGCAACTACATATAGATTGGTGAGGTTC
Source organism: Rubia peregrina (assembly GCA_032355705.1). NCBI lineage: Eukaryota > Viridiplantae > Streptophyta > Magnoliopsida > Gentianales > Rubiaceae > Rubia > Rubia peregrina. The sequence goes on from JAULKK010298883.1 coordinate 6,567, forward strand.
AACATTATACCAGCTAGATCACTGTGTCGTTTATGTCAAGAAACAAAGGAGGATGCCACCCATCTATTTATAAACGGCCCCTTCACAACAGCATTACTGCAGCAGTTGGGCTTGGGAAATGCTAAGAACCTGAGGGAGCTAAAGAGCAAAATGTACTAGCTGATGACCAGGAGGAGATGGAGATGCTTGCAGCTATACACAACTACCCTCTACCAAGTATGGATTGAAAGAAATCAAAGAATTTCCCAAGCCAAGGAACTAAAGCAGGAAGGCTTAGCTTTGAGGATAAAATCCTAGTGTCAATGGAAAGAAACTGGTCCCTGATGTGTTAACCATTATTTGATTTGTAATAGTTGCTTAAGTAGAATATTTTGGATTGTTAAAGGGCTAAGAGTGATGGCCTAAACTATGTTCTTGGTTGATGCTTGATTAATATATTATAACTTCCATAAAAAAAATTGCCTTTACTGAGAGTGTTGAGTGTGGTCTTCCTAATGATATCATTACTTTGCTGAAAAATAATGGAATTGTTTTCTTGAGTATAATGACGTTCTGATCTGGAAACCCACAGAGAGTGGCTTTGTTCTGTTAAATATTCTTATGAGCTAACTAGGACAAAAAGGGATGATATTCCTTCCTTTAAATTACTATGGTCTAACCTTTTACACCAAAAAAAAAATTGTGTTTTCAGTTGGAAGTTGCTTAACAGGCTCATACCTTCACTAGATTTATTGGAAGACTTTAACTTTAATCTCTTCTCAAAATGTATTTTCTGTGAGAATTATAGTGAAGATTTAAATCACATTTTCAATTCTTGCAGTTGCATTACTAACCTTGGGAGTTCTATAAACAAAAAATTTAACATTCAAAATAGAAGTTTTAATACTCTTTGGGACAAATTCTTTTTCTACTGGAGGATTAGTCATACATCTGCTGATCTTTTGCATTTAATAAGGATTATCCTTTGTATTGTGGTATGGTTCATATGGTATGGTGTGCTAGAAAAAAACATTTGTTTGATTCCATTAAACCATATTTTCATCAAATGATTAAGAAAATCTTCTCTCAATTCCAAGAATTTTATTTGCACATAAGCTGAAATTTAAATTATCTTTGAGTTCGGGCATCCCAGTACTTCTTTTCTCCAAGAATGTTGATTTCAAGAGTAAGAAGAAAGAAAGAATCATTCAAAGGCAGTTCCCTAGCATATAAAAGCTCAATTCTAATGGCTCGATTTTGGGAAATGGTGACTCAGGAGCAGGGGCTATAACAAAAAATTCACAGGGTCAGGTACTCATTGTTGCTTCAAAATTTCTTGTAAATTGTTCATACCTATTAGCAGAACTTGAAGGTTTAAGGCTTGTCTTGGAACATCCTGTCAAAAAGGTTATTTTAATATTGAGATCGAATGTCATTCCTTATTTTTAGTTAAAATTGTTAGAAGAGAGTTTGAAATTCCCTAGAAATACATTATTCCCATTAGAGAGATATGTAAAATGCTTGATCAAATACATGTTTCGATCTTCCATATATTTCATAGTGTTGCTAATATCCTTGCTAAACTTGCAAGCACAAATAGGATTTCTTCTTCTTTTAATCTCCTAAGTTTACCTCGTTCAATTAGAAGCCGGATTCACTTAGATGCTATATGTTTTCCCTATATCCGTTTATGATGTCTATTAGTATGATAAATTATTATCTTTTTTTTGTAGAACAAGTGATGAGACGTCAAATCCATGTATTTTTCGAAGCATTCAACATCTCTTTTGTTATCTTTTTGTTGGAAGATTGCTACATTTAGGTTGTTTTACATCACTCTAGGTTTAGATTACCATGTTCGGTTTTCGAATCTAAATGCTTCATTTTGTAATCTATTTTGAGTCTAATGGATTTTTGGTCTTTATGAGCATCTAGATTCCTTTTTGTGAGCTTAATTCATAGATTGCTCGTAAACACTTTGGAAAATTTTAGTGAAAGAAATTCAAGAGAATGGTAGAATATAGAAGTCCACGAGTCAAAATATGGTAGAAGATAGAAGGGTTGAAGAAGGAAGATGAAGAAGTGGATTAACTGTGATATGTAAGTTTGAACTAAATTCTATGAATGATCCCAGAAGAACCAGCCACCAAGGGTGGTACCATTTGATATTTCTTATCGAGCATAATGAAATTGACTATAAGAACTCCTGAAATGGATCAACGGCCCACCAGTAGAAAGAAAAACAAGAAGCCGCGAACTGAAGCTTGCACTGGCGGATGAGTAAGCAAAAATATGGAAATTGGACTTGAGCTTCCATAACTTGGGGGACACCATTTTCGCTCGAGTGAAACCTACTGCACTTTTTCCTTTTGTCTTTCCTTTCCTCTCTCTTGTACTATAAAAGACACTTTTGGGCCACCCACTTCATATCTTCTTCTTCTTGGCCGAATTTCCCCTTTTCCAAACCCTAGTTTTCTCTTCCTTTCATCTTTTGTCTCTTCCTTTATCTATGCATTTGTCCATGAATGTTATCAAAACTTGTATTAGCTAAAGTCGTCACTTGGGAGCAATTGATTGAAGCTTCCAAACCAATGTAGTAAGAACCTCTTTTTAACTCTTTCTTGAAACTTTTTTTAATTAGCATTTATAGTGTTCTTAGTGTTGAGTATTTCCTCTTTTATTCTATGGGTTTTTTTAACAATATTAAGTGTTTGTATGATTAATTGTTAGAGATGTACACAATTTCTTAGCTCTTAGCATGAAAATCCAAGAACATTGAATAATGTGATGTTAATCATTCTAGATGAGTATGTTAATGTGGATTGTTATCATATTCATCCAAAGGTAGAACTAAAATATTGAATCTTGATGTTGATTGTTCTAGGTTTAATCTAATAAATGCTTTGTTTGGTTAAAAGCCTCGGCATTTGGTAGAATATCAAATCTATGGTTCTTCGTGTATGATGTCATTGATGAAACACCTTTATGGCATTGATTGTCTAAATTAATAATTAATGAGCTTTGAACGTCTTTGTGAATTACTATTAAGAATAAATGAATGTTGATCTTCATAATGAAAGTGATAGCATTCCCCATTAGTAATGAATTTGATAGAATGAGTGAATGGTTCTATGATCTATAAGAGGTTTAGAAGTGGGTATCAATTGCCATCAAGTCTTTGTCATTTGTAGTTTTTATTCATTTTTCTTAGTTTGTTGCATGATTAGCATAGTTACTTTACTTTTCTATTTGTTTTGTTTTTACTTTCATAACTTAAGAAAAACCAAACCCCCCACCACCACCTTTACTTCCTTTTATATTTATATATCTATATCTAGGCTTATATTCACCTTATATACATGAACCCTTAGGAAAATCTCTCTTCTTCGTGGACGACCCCGATTTGCAACTATCTACTTAGTTGTATTCAGTAAGCATTTAGGGCTTATAAACTATAACTTTGAGAGGTACGGCGATGATCTCCCAAATTTCAGCGCCGCTACCGGGGAAGAGGCATTTATTTTTAAGTGTTTGTGGGTATTTGGTTGAATATTTGCTAGTTGTTTTTATTTGCCTCTTATTTTTGTTTGTTTTTGGTTGGAGTACGTATTGCTTCAGTTCTAGGTGAATTTTTATCAAGAATTCTTGCAATATGATTCCTAATTTTTTAAGAATGTCCACAATTTGTTTGGAAGATCTCACCTTGAGGGAACTCGTGATGAGAAGAGAGGCTCAAAGAGCAAGGTTTTATAGGATTTTTCATGCCGACCATCCTTAAGTCTTGCTATCGATTGAGAAAGGAGAACTACAAGGAAGAAAGAACCATTAGTTTCCAAAACCAAAGGTACTATGAAGAGTGTTATCAAGAGGTTGGAGTTGTTGGTTTTTAATGGAAAGGAGCTCAAGATTGGTATCCATGCCACTATTCTCACGATCCGGACTGGATCCAT
>JAULKK010298892.1:0-12718 GCA_032355705.1 Rubia peregrina
ACACAAGAGTAGAATTTTCTATTTAATCTAATTTTTGTATCATTAATTCATTTCAAAGATTATGTAACTCTTGTAAAAATATATTTGTAAAAATATAATCGAATATGTTATCAGATTCTTATAATTTCTCTCCAAGTAGTACTTTTATGTAAAATATAATCTTATTGAGAAATTAGTTTTTTCATATGTAACTGATAGAGTAATATTCTATGCCAAACTTTACTAATGTATCCTTCTATTATCGTTTTCTATTTGTAGTTTTAATGTATATAATAAGTAAAGATATATTTTTTAAAATATTTTAGTTTTAATCTTCTGTAAAATTACTAAAACTAAATCAACTAATGGTATGATCATTTTCTAATTTATAATGTTTATGATAAGTTGATAATATTTTCGAAAAAAATAATCAATATTGTGAAGTGTTATTATACATTATCAAGCCAATCATTTTTTTTAATAAAAAAAACTTCTGTATACAACTTACTAACATAATCAGCTACTGTTAGTTAAACTAAGCAGTCAATCAATGGAAACAGGTAATAGCTAACCAAATGCCAAACAAGGTTAGTATCTGAATGTAACCAAATGCCAAATATAGGTGTATAGTGAACCCAGTGAACCAGGTAAAGAATGGTTCACCAAAGAGAAGAGAGAACCTTTCTAAACTCAAAGATATAATAGCATTCTACTTTTGGTGAACTGCTCTAAGCCAACCTAGAAGGAAACACAATAAGAAAAATGACATATCCTTTTACCCCTGTTTTGTTTTTTTTCGAAGTAAAAGATATCATTTACCTCGGTTATGAAAAAACCAAGGTTCTTTTTTACCTTGGTTATTATTTTAACCAAAGTAAAAGGTTAAAAATGAAGTAAATAATATTACTGAATAGCGTGCAGTGTCACACATGTTGTTTTAAAAAGGTGGCCCGATTTCGCATTAAACATCGTTTTCACCGACATGTGTTGCGATTGGCTATCGAAGTCACAAATATGTAAAAGATAAGTTAAAGTAAAGAATTTGACGGTGATAGAAAAGAATGAAAAATAAAATGGTGGTTGTGTTCTTCTCCCCGTTTTGGTGTCTCTCTCCTCCCAATATCCCGTCATCACGATTAATTTAGGGGTATGTAAAATGATAATTATGCACTACAGTAGCTAGCATTCATTGTGCTACAAACACCCTATAAATTCTCCCATTTTTCGTACACATCCAGTACACCCTTTGTTCAACGGTTTTATAATTGTAGGATTATAAAATGGTTTATAAAATCATGCATAGATAAAATCAAACATATACACAGTCAATTTATAATGTTCAAATAAGATAGTTAAATAATTAGAAAAATAGTAGTCATGAAATTATTCATACAAATAGTACATAAATTCAAATAAGAATGGTCTTAGTTCCAACATAACAGAAAATACAATAAACTCAATCAGCTCAGATAATGATGACCTTGAAGACGATTGGCCCCCTAGCTTCTAACACCTCGAAGAACAAGGTTTCCCCGATACAGAGGTTGTTCCCCCTAAGGAACTTTCCAAAACCCTTTTGAGGAAAGAGCCTTGATGTTACCACCCCGAGTAGTTCATACGCCACTCTTTCCTATAGTTCCTTAGCACTACGGGTGTCTTCTCAGTCAGCAAGAGTTGTACAATCTCACACGGGATATACAGAGTCACATAAAAAATATTAATTAGAAATATGTATATATATATATATGAAATTGTCAACAAATGAAATTTATTTAAAATGTTTTACATAAGTAGGGTTTTTCCCAAAGTTCTGCTTCTTCAGAGTGCATTGGAAATGTGGGCTATCAACAACCATCGTATTATGGTCAAGGTTAAAGAAAACATGCTCTGGATTGCTCCATTGTGCCATGAACTATAAGAAAACCAAACAGTATTAGTTGTTATAAAGTGTGAAGATGTATTAGCTAGTAACTATATATGTACATTGGCGAAAGACTTGGAAAAGGGCAGATTAGACAATCCTTTGCTAGCCATTAGTCCTACATCAAAAGGGAAAATGTTACGTGAAAAATACCCTATGGAATGCAAAGAGCGACGCCAGCAATGCCGTCGCAGGTGCATGTTTGCCCAAAGTAGTGGGATGGTCGACATACACCTGTGACTTCACATAATGGTCGGTAAAGCCAAACACATTTCCATTACAAAGACCTAAGTCAACTATGCATAACCATTGTACACTTAGATGTCATAAAACGTCAGTAACATTTCAGTCATACCGAAGGTCATGCGATAATAGTGCGGCATCACAAACTGAAGAATAAGCTACTGGAAATAAGAATATGTGACGTCACACTATTATAGCATGAACCAAGTTGTGATAAACAGAATATCGACGTCGCAAATATCAAAGGAAGCTACAGAAAGAAACACATAAAACCGGAAAATATAAATATTTATCAACATCAAATTAAACATAAACCCTTTGGAGACATACCAAAAAATTGTACCTACGTTTAAAATCAAGCAAAGTTCACACTCTCATAAGTATGAGACAAAACTAGATAACCAAAAAAAAACACAATCACAGACCACAGATAGAACACTGTAACGTAAGAATTCCAAAACATAGGTGTTAGGAGATTAGAAAAAACAAACCTTTTCCAAGAGAGAAGAGAAGGGAGGAAGCTGGAGACTAATGGAATTCACAGAAAACCTGTGAATAGATGGTTGAACTGATTGTTAGGGTCCCTCTATTTATACCCGTTTTGGAACAACGTCATTTTGAACCATTGTGGAGTCTGCCTTAAAGTGTGTGATGTCGCACCAACGTCGGATCAAGTGACATGGTGTCGACCCCTTACCGACGTTGCAGCCTTACATGAACGTAACCATTTTTTACCACCAAGCATTCGGTCAACAGTTCAATTTTAATTAAAAACACATTTCCCAACAACAATTTTCTAGTTTCAGACTGATTGAAATACTACCCAATAATTTTTTTGTTTGGTTAATGATAATACTATTAAAACTTTGTGCTTATGTTAGGTTAAATATTAAGGATTGGATAACATTCAAGTAACATAGCTAACAAAAGGATTATAAAATAAAGATTAAATATCAAAATACGATAATACAAATCTTGGTCCAAATATGAATTAACTTGTTTAATATAAATGTTCTGATCAAGTCTAGGAAAAATAACTAATTATATCAGTAGGGAAGAACTGTAACATTAAAAACTACAGGGCTGACACCATTGATCAGCTCGAAGTAGAGCGTATCCCAAACCCTGAATTCCTCAACAATAAGAAACTGCTAAAAACCATTCGGCGTCAGAATCTTCATCCTCCTGTTCCTCGAGTAATTCATATACCTGTAGGAGCTCCACAATCTGGCTAGGTACGTACTGAATAATAATAAAAACCATGTTTTGTAAATATGAAAGTAAAGTATAGAAAAAGATGTTTGAAAATAAAATTAATACTTGACAGGGATTACTTACCAGGATGGGAATTACCCCGAAATTCGTCTACGTTAGGGTGTGCACAAAATGCGGAATGATATTGCCAAATGTAATTCGTGGACGGTCATCGTCCAAATCGCTACAAATATGTATTTGTCAAGAAAATAATTATAAATTAAATTAGAATATTGGCAATACAATGAAACACAATTGAAATGTAAACATAAAATCGCTCACCACAATCGAGGAATGGTGCAAACCAACACTATTAGACATGATTCTGAAATTAATATTTTAATGATTCGCTAAAAATAAATTCTATTAATGAATTAATATATGAATGCAAAATGTCAGAGCGAAGTCGCATATGGTTTGGTAAAACCAAATAATTAACCGATAAGTGTGCGACGTCACATGCTAGGGAAACTGCAGAAAATATGAATATGTGATGTCACACAATGGTTGCTCTGACCAAAGTATGATCGATGGACAGGAAACGTCACATTCATGAAACAAGGACAATCTAACAACAACGAAAAATAGGCAAACAGAAAGCTCCTAAATCAAAAACAATTTAGCCACAATAACGAGGGAAATATATACAACCGACATTCTGACACCCCAGAACTTAATCCTAGAATCCTAATCCATAGAACTTCAACACATGAAGCATATAACACATTCGCACACCATATACTTAGCAATTTCAATAGTAAATTAAAAAACAAAAGTAAAATAACTACATGTTGAAACCATACCTTAGAGAAGATGGGCAGGAGGACTGTTGAAATTCTAGGGAAAGTTGAATGTTAAAGTGATATATGAGGTGGCCTCTCTATATATATAGTCATTATGTAGCATTGTGAATTCCACCCAATGCGACTTCACATAGTAGTCGACCTGATAGATACTAGACCAACGGTTTTGCGATGTCAGATTGTTTGAATGTGGGCCTAATAATTTCAGCCCACTAGCATAGATTATGGGTTTGTGTCTGACCAGCTGCATGAGCGACATCACATGTAAATCATTTTTAGTGACATTTGACCAAAATATTACCAACGTCGGCTATGGATATATTGGGCTACAACAATTCAACCCACTAGCATAGTAACTAGGCCAACGTTTGACCAAAACGAACATAACTGACCTTAATAACAGTAAATAGTTTATTAGACATTAGTAATTCAAATTTTAAATGTTCATGAACTTCATTAACGTCTGATTCTATCAGAATCAATTTCAACAGAACCTGTGAACTTTTATGTTTTTACAATTAGGTCTCTCCATGATGGTGGGGGGAGATTAAATGAAAAATTAGAGATAGCAAATAATCTAAATCACATTGTCACAATCATGTTGTTTTGACTTATGCATCAAGGTCACAGGGGTATTCTTCCCTCATTTTTATTAGTATTCCATTAATACCCTGACTATGAGAGTTATTAATTTGGAAGATAAATTCCATCACACAGAATCGGACGAAATTACATATTCTAGGTTTTTTAAAAAAAAATTAAAAGATAATAAAAATCCAACCATAATTTTTTTCCTAGTGCTAATATAGGTTCTAGAGTTAATTGTGTGTGATTACTTGAAAGTATGCAAGGGCTAATCGGAATATTTTGTTGAAGTCTCCATGGGATCATGCCAGTTTTTTTATCACTTTCGAGGATTATTAGTTTGAATGGGACTGCAAAGGTCTCATGAATGAAGATTGGAATCGACATTTCGGAGTGTCAGTTTACTTTTCAATTTTTTCACTTACGTCCCTCCAACAAAGTGGGAGAAATCGAAATGCAAAATCCAAAACACCCTTATCTAATTCTCCAAGTCACGAGTACGATATTCCAATTTGGTCATGCTCTGGTCAATGGAACGGGACTACAATCTCCTCAGACAGTGTATGACGAAACTTTTCAAAAATTATGCTATGACCTCAACTTTTTTGCATGCTCACTACACTTTTTTAATTCTGCACCCGAACGTTAGGAAAAATCTTTGATATGGAGATTATGTGTACTGTCTAACAGAGGCGCAAACCAGGTTAATCATCTGTCATTTTTCTTAGCATTCCGTTCAAACCCTTACTATAAGTGTTATGAGAACGATAATATCCACCAAACAGAATCAAATGAAATTTCATATTCCATGTTTTAAAAAAATAAAAATGTAATAAAATTCCATCCATAAAATTTTAAAAAGTGCTATTACATGGTCTATAGTATATTGTAGATGATTACTCATAAGTATTCAAGGGTCATTTGGGAAGATCTGTTTGAAGTCTATGTGGGAATAAGACTAGTTTCTTTAATACCCTCGATTAGTACAAGTTGTGGGTGACCAAGGTTATTTTTGGGACGATTGTAATTGAGTTTGGGAAAACCGGTCACTCAAGTCCCTACAAGGAATTGGGCGAAGTCTAAATTCAAAATTGGAGACAACAATTTGTTATTCACACTTGCAGGAGAATTTTGTTCCTATTTGCCATAGACAGGTCATCGGAAGGACCCGCAATCTTAACAGTGACTTTGTAACGACACTTTGCAAAAATTATACTTTGGCCCATAGAAACAATGTCGCAAAAGGTTTGCATATAATAGACCATTGACCGACACTAAACCGACGTCGGTTGAAACAAAATTTCTAGCGGGAAACGAAATTTTGAGCCAAAATTTTGAACACATTTCTCCCCCCAACCCCATCTCATTTAAAGGATATTCAGCTACAAGACACATTAATTTCTCATCTCCAACACACTTCCTCCTAACCCAACTCCACACCTTCTTCTCCATTCAAAACATTTTAAATACTCAAGACCCCAATCTAATCTCTTCTCCCAAACATCAACAATATCCTAGGATGGAGCATCTCCGGGTTCAAATTAATGGAGGTAGTTTTCCCTCCATTCCATGTTCATATAGCAATTTTATTAACATACCTTATACATGTTTTTCCCCATTGAGAAATAACTGAATATTTTCATTAAGTATGTTGACTATATGACATGTTATATAGTGTGTATTGTTTGAGTTCCCAATATCATGCCATGTTTTTAAGGAGTGAGAAAAAAGGTTGATATAAGGGCTGATTGTGGAAAATAAACAAACTTTAGTATGAACACGGGTTGAATGTGCAACATCGGTCAGTTCATTGTCCAGTACGATATGGGACCGAAGGGTTACCGACGTTGCATTTGGTTGGAACTGACAGGAACATCTACGAATATCCGACGTCGCTAATCATTTAGACACTGCGACTTTGATCATTCAATCTTGCGACATCATCTTCAAGCATTCCATGTTAAGATTTATGTCGTATGCTCTTGGCTTTATTATTTGTACATCCATTGGGGACAACCCAAATCTAACATAAATTTTGTTTCATGCGTATTTGTTGTAATAGGATAATGAGAGTCATTGATGGACTTCCAGAACGACTTGTCACTTTCTTAGTCCCCCTGAAATTGTTAATGTCGGGCAACGTACGCAAGGAAGCATCAATACAATCAGACTGTCAATTTCACAGCAACCTTTTGTATTTTAATATATTAGTAATTTTGTTTATTTTTAAATAAAATGTAATGGCTATCGACGAACGATTTGTTGTGTAATCAAATATTAACTATTATATGAGAAAAAATATCTAACCGATTCATCCGAGATGTCATGCAATCAAGTGCCAAAATAATACCTGACCAACGCTGCATAACCGACGTCTTTTTTTGCTACTCAAAATGACGTCTTATTATTCACCTTTTCACGTCAGCACACGATGTTTCTTTTAATGGTCTGCGATGTCACTCTAAATGGGACCGACGTATACTTCGACGACATCGCTGTATTTTCTCACCCATCGTATGCGTTCATGTTATGGCCGACGTCAAATGCATGTAAATGCTGACGAGTGTCTTAGCAATGTTGCAAGTATGATCTAACATGGTCGACCTACTACCCTTGACCGACGTCGGTTAAAAACCTTTTACCTCGGTTCTGAAACGAGGTTAAAAAGATGTCATTTAATCCGGCTGTGTTTACCTCAGTTCTTCCAAGACTGAAAATCGAGGTAAAAGGTCATGTAGAACCGAGATAAAAGGTCCTATTTCTTGTAGTGAAAGATGACTACTACCCACGTTCTAGGAACATTGTATACAATCAATCAACAAAGATTATGGTAACCCCAACTATAAATGGATTATCCGAACAATTATAAAGATAATGGCCTTTTCCTAGATAATAATCACATATTGATCATACACTAACTTATGCATCCGAGGAAGATCTCGGGGACTCCCCAAGAACTTGTTTAGCAAGTGTCTTGAAGCTAGTATGAAGAACTGTGCCGATTCTAGAGATTATGGTGGTCCAGAAGGAATTCCCCGCATCAATCTTTAATTGATGTTTAGCTATAATTATTTTTATTTTTATTGTGTTTTATTTGATATTCTACTATTTTGATTTAGTTTTTCATATGATTTTAACAATTTGAATTTGATGTTTCATTATTTGAATTCGATGTTTAACTATTTGAATTCGATGAATATTGTAGGAATTGAAATTTGATGTTTATTATATTTATTTGATGTTAATTATTTTAATATAATTTTTTTATTATTCAGATTTTAATTTATAGACACAAGACCAAATATGCCCTATGACCCAAAAGATTTTGTCCCAATATTTATTGGAAATTCGATTCAGCCAAGTCCCATCCGTTCTTGGCTTAAACTCGACCCGCTGCCCCGTTGGAATACGCCATCTAGAAACCCGACCCTAACTGCTTAATCCCAACAAAATTGGCCCTGAAGACGAACCACAAATCTAGCCCAGATGATGAACCTGACTGCCGGTGAACCCATTGATGAAACCTTGGCTACTGAACCTTAGTAAACCTGAAATGTCCTTGAATCTCCGGTTGATCTAGTCTTCCCCAATATAGACTAAATCGAAAGATTGAATAAACCCTTGGTCAATTTAGTTGGAATCTCCAGCAAAAACACCTAAAATCTCTGGTTCGGTGGGGAAAGATTGAAGACGATTAGCAAACCCTGAATACACATCAATCTTTCGCAACATACCTGAAATCTCCAGCCTTGTCGCCGTTGTTGTTGAAGACGCGCAACACGGAGGTGGACAATGACATTGGCTGACGATGGCAGATGATGGAAGTGATGCGCATTGTTCTATTTTCTGAAGTTTGCAAATTAGTCCCTTGAGTTGTGCATTATTCTTAAAATTTACCTTTAGCCAAAAATAAATGTGTTTTTACCCCTGAATTTAAAAGGGCCCTATTATATTATTCTGATATATATTTTACCTTTGGTCCCACCGTGAGATGGTCTCGCGGGAGATTGAATCTAAAATAATAACTAATCAATTTTAAATCAAAAGAAATTATTTGGTAGTTTAAGAGCCGATGATCAAAACCAACAATTTTTTTGGTTTTGCTAAAATATAACTGAAAAACCTGATAACCGCAGAAAAGAAATTACTAAGAACAAGTACAATTCATGGAAGGATAAATCTCTTATGAGACTGTCTTACTATAGCAAATGGTGAGAGAAGGGACCAAACTGTAATTATTAGAAATGGGGCTGAAAAATTGGACCAACATGTAGTTTTTAGAAAATGGAACTAAAATAATGGGTCAGGCAAACCAGGTCATAATATGAAAATGGGCCAAACAACCAAATCAGTAACTGCCACTTTTTTTAGAGCTTGCATAATGCTGATCGAAGCTCCACAAATCACAAAATTGAAGTGATCGAGCTCGGGTTTTGCGAATATACCTTCTTCTTTTTTTGAAAATTTGGAAAGCATCGAGCTCTAAATTTTGTGATGCGATGATGAAACGAACACAAGTTTGAAAGCTTCTACAATCTGCAATGGTAATCAATGAGGTAATATCAAATTTATGGTTTTGAGTCTCAAATTTCATCAACACTAGTTAACATTTTTAGAAATCTCATAAACAAATTTTGTAAAGGTGTTGATATTACAACCAATGAAAAACAAAGCAATTCAGGGCATTGAAATCGTTTTGTATAGAGGAGAAAGCAACAAAGATGTTGAAAATGAAAATTCAGCAAACACTCATCAATGTTTTGATTTTCATTTCTATAATTATGTTACTAAATTTGACATTACGAAAATATTGTTAAATGCACAATGAAACTGCATGAACACATGAACTAATGTGTTCATATATTTTAGATGATTGTTCAAGGTTTGGAATTTGATTAGATGCATTTTGTTATAAAGATTTTGATATTTTAATGTTTGATGGAATGTCTGAAGTAATATGTTAAGTGCACGATGAAATGACATGAACACATGCAGTAAAGTGTTCATATTTTGCTAGATGATTCGTCAAGGTCTGTAATTTGATTACATGATTAATCTTGTTTAAAAGATATTGGTATTTTTAAATTTGTTGAAATGTATGAAGTAATATGTTAAATACACGATGTAACCGAATGAGCACAAGTAATGTGTTCATATTTTCCTAGATGATTCATCAAGGTCTGAAATTTTATTAGATGAATATTGATAAGAAGAGTTTGATATTTTAATGTTTACTGGAATGTTTTAAGGAATATGTTAAATACACAATGTAATCGCATGAACACATGAAGTAATGTGTTCATATATTGCTAGATGATTCATCAATGTCTGGAATTTCATTTGATAAATCTTGTTAAAAAAGACTATGGTATTTTTAATTTTGATTGAATGTATGAAGTAATATGTTAAATACACAATGTAACTGCATGTACACATGAAGTAAAGTGTTTAAAAATTGCTAGATGATTCATCAAGGTTTGGAATTTGATTAGATGAATCTTGTTAGCAAGACTTTTATTTTGTAATATCTTCTAGAATGTTTGAGGCAATATGTTAAATACACGACGTAACCACATGAACACATGTAGTAATGTGTATAAAGTTGCTAGATGATTTATCAAGTTCTGGAATTTGATTAGAAGACAATTGTTAAGAAGAGTTTGATATTTTAAGTCAAATGCATTTGGGTTTGGTGTACAATCAACAACACAATGAGGTAAAAAAGACATAACCATCAATTGCAAACCTGTGATGCAATGGTTAAAAGGTCAAGGAAATTCTTGCTTCAAAAACTTCAAAGGTAGTTGAAAATTAAAGCACTAGTGTAGAATAATCCCCACTCACTAAACTACCAACAATCCAAAATCCATGTCCCACAAAGACAAAAGGAAGAAGCAAGAGAACTGGAGCATTGAAGCAAAGGAAGAAACCAAAGACAAAAAGATTTGGTACACAGACACCAAAGTACCAAGTGATTAAAAACTACGAGTTTCAGTTTATACTGTAATGATATAGTATTATAACAATCTGTTAATGTTAGAGCATTATTTTATATACATTATATAAGCACAATAACTAATACTTTAAATTGCTCGTCTAATGTTCTAAAAATTTGAACTAAAGAAGAAGCCATTGATAATTGAACTTCAAATTAGTAAAATGTTCTAATCTATAAATTCCAGCAACAATATACTTAAACTAATGATTCAAATAAATAAATTAAAGGTATACATACATGGACTACATATACAATAAGAAATTTAAAATACAATTAAAAAAACTAAACTAAATGACTTCAAATGGAATTTGTTGACAAAATTATTAAACTTGTAATATCCAAACTAAATATTAAAATAACAGAACTAAAGAGTTAAATCATCAATCTAATCACATCAGGAACTTGTAACACAAACACAATAATTCATTATCCAACACTAAAATGCAAATTCAAATAAGTAAACACCAACCAATAATGTACGTAAACTAATGTTTCTAATCAGTGAACTAAAGGAAAAGATACATAACTAACCATACAACTAGTAATATCCAAACTAAATATTAAAATAATAGAACTAAAGAGTTAAACCATCAATATAATCACATCATAAATTTGTAACACAAAAATAACAATTCATTCTCCAATACTAAAATGCAAATTCAAATAAGTAAACTCCAACAAATAATATGCGTAAACTAATGTTCATAATCAGTGAACTAAAGGGAAAAAATACATAAACTAACCATGCAATAAGAATTTTAAATTTGAAAAACTGAAACTAAACCATCTCAAATGGCATTGATCTACCCAAAACTACTAAACTTGAGTTATCCAAACTAAACCTTTAACAACCGAACTAAATAGATAAACCATCAAAATAATAAAATCCAGAACTTGTCATACAAAAATTACAATTCATAATCCAACACTAAAATAATATTCAAAATCATAATGTACATTTTGAACTTAACAAAAGCATCTATATCATCCAGTATTCGGTAGCATTTAAAACACATCATTCAATTTCACTAAGAAATTCAATCTACTTTTTTTTACCGTTGTTTCTTCTTCGCATGACCTTTTCTTCCCTTATGTTGGAGACTCCACTACTTTTGATGTTCTTGGAATGGAACCTATATCTTCATCACTAAAAAGTTGGAAAGATGGGAAATTCTGGGTCGGCGCTTAGGTAGCTTTTGGCTGGGAATTGCCCAATACTTCAGCCCCATCCCACTGCACTTTTCCCAATTGCTTACTTTTCCCAAAACTGAATCAATAATAATAAGAAGAAGGCACAAAAATAAAATCTTACCACAATTTCTTTCAAACCTTTCTATGTAAAATGTTATGGCATGACTTTCTCTATCCAGTAAATGCATCTAAATTTAAAGAAATTATATAGACACATAAACAAAGTATTGAAAACATATAGGAAAATACATAGACATGCCTAACAATATATTGTTAGAATAAAGATCTCAATTCATGAAAAAGAAGGATTAAAAGTAACCAATGGCTAATCTATAAATCAACATATCAAATAATAAATTAAAGCATATATTGCAATCTTTCATAACAATAATAAACTGAAGATGCATGTGCAACAAACATTCAAGAAAGACGCATGTACAACATATAAAAGATTCACATTCTAACTGTAATAAAACCACATAAATAACTTAACTAAACATATAAACATACTAACTAATCCAATTAAACAACTTGTTTTACTACAACAGTGGAAGCTACAGTACATACCATGTTTTCAAAAATATATAGAAAATGATGTTATAACTCCAAGGACACAATGTTAATCAAGTATAGATAACACCCTTGATAAAAGGAGACTAATTGAGAGGGAGAGTTAATAGAAGCTACCCAAATGCCATAATTTGAACACACCGACCCAAAGAATACATTCATCAAACGGGAAAT
>JAULKK010298912.1:0-12716 GCA_032355705.1 Rubia peregrina
ATTAAAATATTTGGTTTATTTGGTTTGAATTCAGTTTCAAACCAAAACCGAATTATAAAAATGAAGTGAATTTTAAGTGGATATGAATATTCAGGTGGGGGCGGGTACGGTGGGTATGAAGTGGGTATGGATACCCAGGTGGGTGATGGGGGTGGATTTTATGTTATACCCATTGGGGAGGAATGGATTTTTAATATCATACCCACCATGGGTGATGGGGAGGGGATGGGTAAAAAATTTTAGGTGGGTATGGGTATGGAGGTACCATAACCCGTACCCAACTCGCCCCACTTCCATCCCTAGCTAAGACTAGTGTACAGTGATCATAACGGTAACTTAGCGACCCATATGCAAACACTCATACGGTCCCGGACCTCGATACCCCTATTACATCTGGGTTTCTCTTCCATGAGGGGTATCAATAAATATGCCAACATGAAAATAGACTACAGTGTGTACCATCTTAGTGTGACAATCAAGCAATTAACAATAATGTGAAGAACAAGCCAACATAATATTCATAAGAAAAACTAGAGATCTATAGAATCTCCCAAAACAAATACCAAATACAAATATAAAGCCTAAGTTAGATCACTAATACCTAACCATTGAAACGTTATTGGATTCAATGCCCTTAGGCAAAACAAGAAGAAAAGAAATTAGAAAGAAGTGTTTCTCCCTTTCTCTCTCTACCTACTCTCAGGAGAATGAAGATAAAATGAACCAAACTTAAACCCTAGTAGACATAGGCTCCTATATATAGTAGTAGGGAATTGGGATTTGAAAAAGGCCCAAAATGAGGCCAAAAGCCGCTGAAATTGGCACAAGCAGTGGTGTCTGGCGCTTCCATGCTAGCTGGCACGACCTGTGATGCTTGTCACAGTTGTGCTGGCTAGCTCTAGCACAGGCTGTGTTGGCTTACACAGACCACTGGCGGGGCCTCGTTCATGGCCTTCTAAGCATACACCCACGTCGTTCGGCATGGCCCATCGGCTGGGAGTCCTTCTCGATCAGTTGAACAATGAAGGTCGTGCGAGTCTTTTCGGACCATCGGCTGAGAGTCAATTTATGAGAATATAATGGTGGGGCCATGTAAAATGTCACACCTCATCGGCTAGTCTTCACTTGTTGGAGTTGAAACGACACAGGTTATGTTACAGGGAACTGCCAGTGTCCATACTTAGCTGCAAATGGGTTGAGCTTGAACGGGCTGTGTTGGAGTAGGTGGCTCATCCCGAGGGCATGTGGCACAGACCATGTTCAGGGTCCCTGGCATGACCATGTCGATTGGCATAGCCCGTGTTGGCTGGCGCAGCCGTGCCAAGTCTGGAAAATTTTAAAGTTTGACTCCTTTCTTTTTCTGGCTTGATTCCATTTACGACCACGTTTTAATTCGTGGCCTCATGTATACTAACATTCTTACGGATGACCTTCTACAAGATCATGCCGAATTGCTCACGAGCAGTCTACTAGTAAGCTCACAAGAAGATCTAGGTGCTCGTGAGGAAAAAGTGTCCATTAGATCCAATTAAGTCGACAAAACTCAGGATTTAGATAAGAAAACTAATAACGGTCATTTAAACCCCTTGTAATGTAAACCTCACTAAAACTAGCAATCAACCAAACAAAACATAATAAAAATTTTGTGAAATAAAATTGTTAACGCATGCATACATGTGCATATAAAGTACGTAGATGGTTGTGTTCCAAGTCACTCAGTGCAACTCTGTCAACCCCATCTCCCAGTGGAAAGCTCAGTGATTTCCATATATTTGGGATTGGTTGTGTAAATATTTGAGTTTGTATTTTTTAAAAGGAATTTGTGTTTTTATGATGTTTGAATGAGAGAAAATTCTTGCATGTGATGGTATTGTTTCTGTAATTTATTTTTAAGAAATAATATAGTGAATAGTGCCATGGAAACTATGATGATTCAATGCTTTTTGAATTTCTAGCCCCTGACTTAGGGTAATCACTGGTGGAGGCAGCATTATTAAAAGAGGTTTTAAAGGACTGAAGAATTCACTTCGGTAACTTCTCTGGTTGTGACTTTGATCATAACTAATCAAAGTTGGTTCCTGGAACCGACTTTAAAATGGGCCAACGAAGGCAGTTGCTTTCCACCTTTGATCAACACTCAAAAACCGACTTCCTCATTACTTCTGATTTTGGAAACCAAGTCCCGAGTTCGGAACCTCTCTACGTTCGTCGACAGCAGTAACATAGTTATAGACTCATAACTTGATCATTGTGCCGGACTCATAGCCATTTTTGGGCCTTTGTAATTAGTTCCTAAATCAACCATTGTTTCTGGTGATGCATTGTAATTGGATGCTTAAAATGCATTTTTTGGCAATTAGTTCCGAGTTCGGGAGGGTATTCAGGATCCAAGTTCCGATATCGGAACATGTTTGTCGTGCCTTTGGACTTTGGATTACTAAAGGCAGGGAAAGTACTTCCGGACTGGAAAGTTGATCGAACAAAGATGTAAAAAAGTTAATTTCAATATATTCAACCCGACCTAATAAAAGACCTATATAATAGCTCCAATTCTTGCAAGAATCTATAGACTATGCTTACAAAGCATCAATCTATATAGATTGGAATAGGAATCTAGCAAATTCTATTCCGTAAAATAAATTAAATGAAATGGTCATCCTAACTAGCGAATATCTATAGACTATGCTAATAAAGAAACAATCTATAAATATGAATAGAAATCTAGCTAAATCTATTCCAGACATTTAAAGTAATCACACTATACATTTTATTCTATACAGTTCTATTCAACTAGTGGATTTCCTATAGATAATGATCGGGAGTTTACCAAATACCTAGTCAAGCAATTTCTTACGAAGTTGATGTCATCTTGCTAATACGGCTTGTGGTTTGCCTTAAAAATTTGTGAGTATTAGAATACATACATTGTGAAAATTAGTAATACCTATGAAATTGAAAGTGGAAAGAATAACAACTAAAATCTCACCTTGTCATTCTTAAGGAAATCCATCCATACTTGTTGAACGCACTCGGCAGCGTATAGCATAACATAGTAGTCGTACTCCCAAGTTTTTGCTTATTTCTTGTACTAATTGAAGGTAAACATAAGTAGTTTAAATTCTTGAGCTATTGACGAGTAATATTAAAAGTTTATTTGGGAAGAAAACAACACCTTAATCTAGATAATGGTCAATTCCGCATTTGGATTTGAATCGACTTGATCATTGATCGATTCCCCCAAAATTTTGACTATATCTCATATGGTTGGAAATGAAGTGGATCCATCATGAAAATCTGCTTCTTCTACGGGACAATTAAAATTAATCTCCAATGGTCACTGGAAGGCATGTAAATAAATTAATATG
The DNA here is from genome assembly GCA_032355705.1 of Rubia peregrina. Lineage (NCBI taxonomy): Eukaryota > Viridiplantae > Streptophyta > Magnoliopsida > Gentianales > Rubiaceae > Rubia > Rubia peregrina. The sequence goes on from JAULKK010298912.1 coordinate 3,366, forward strand.
AAGCAAAGAATAGTTTGTCACTTGAATTGAATTCTAACCTCACCGCTCAATGTACAGTGAAAAGAATAATTTTTTTAATCTTTCCTTGCCAAACTCTTGTGGATGTAGTCAATCCTTTCTTGGATTGTAAAACCTAATTCTTGGGTCATAAGGGGACACAAATATCTGACCCAACTATTTTCCTTTTGCATCGCAATGTAATACATGTACCTTAAAAGAAAAAGTCACAACATTAATAATATCAAAGACTAAGGGTTTTAAATTAACAATTTTAATGATTGAAGCAAGTACTCACAGTAGATAGAGAGATATTAGTGTTTGGTTAACTTACTCACACTTCCATAGGTCTTCAAAGTCCTACCATGAGGCGATGATATCCCATTTTAGAGAAAAAGGTACAAAACCCAGACAAATTGGGTGCATCCTTAATTATAAGTGCTTGAGTGCCCGGAAATTTAATCTTTTTTGCAGTTGAACTACCGACTTGGGTTTCTTAGTGGCCATGTCCTTCAAATGATTATCCGTCAAAGGGTCAGCATAAATTAGGCGACAAGACTATTGAAAAAATTTCCTCAAGCTGGCCCCACTTGCTTGTGCTCGCCATCGGGGATTGGCAATAGGGCATTGAGGATCAACAGATTCTCTAATGAAACCTGAGAAATACCTTCAACAATTGGTACCGAATTATGATGTCGCATTCAAGGGTGAGAAATCTCGTCGACAACATGGAGAGGTCTACCTTCCACGCCTTAATCAATGTATAACCACAAAAGTTTGATTTCTACATGATATTTAAAAACAAATGATAACTAATTATGAAGACATAATTTAACATTTGAGATATTGAAATATATATATAAGTACCTTTTTGGGTGTCGACAAGATTGTTCTGTCAAGGTTTTTGACTTCATGTCTCGGTGTTAATAATTTTAGTTTGTGGTTTACCTCAATTCCCCCGGTGAGTGGCATAACCCTCTAAACGACAGTGTCCAACTAGGAGTTAAATCTTCTAAATTCTCAGATAATGGAAGACCAATGTGTTGGATTAATCTCTTTATCAAGTTATCTTGTTGCTCTGTGAGCTTGTCACGAATAAGAGCCTCTTTCTGCAAGATGTGGGCTCTAGATGGTTTAGCCCTATCGTAAGACCTAACAATGCCAAACACATCTTTTTGTGACAAGAATGAACCAACCCCTCTAGCACGTCCTGGGTGATCTATTTTACCAGTTGCTTCTGTGAGAATGTCAGTCTTACTCGTCCGAATGAATTTCACTTCTGGTCTTGTTTCAACTTATCGTACAAATGTGTTGATATTAAATTAAAACACACTTAAATGTGAACAAGCAATAGTTTAATGAATTTAAAGAAGTTGGGACCTCTGGTTCCGCAATTTTAATAACATGGTCTTTATCAAACCAACCCTCCTTATTTTGTCAGCTCTTTAGAAATAGATAACACCTCTCAATATCATCAACTTTGATTGGTGTGACTGACAACCTTTCCTACTCCTTGGTCATCCCACCATCAATTGCAACTTGGACATCATTCTCATAACGGCCTTGACCAATTGGATTGCACTAAAGCATATCCCTCGCGGTTTTTTAGATGTTGAGTTCCATTCATTTTGGAAATACTTTGCTTATCATCCCTCGTCCCCTACGTTTGGATGTCATAACCTATTCGCTAATAAATACACATTCATCTAAATTGTTAGAAAAACTTAGAGAAGTGGACTAATGTTCTATTCATTCTCTAAGGCCCTTCTCCTGTGGATCTCCTAATTTTCTTGTAGAATATGGGTATAAATTAACCATGGACGATCTCCCTTTCGATTAGAGAATATGTAATCTCTATATATGGTGTATTTATGCTCCCTCCAACCATTGGATAACATATACATCGTCTTCTTCCTTAAATGTTCCATGTCGGGAGAATCTATCTCAAACGGCCTCTATAAATAATTCCACAGATTACAATGTGAAAAATTAAAAGATAATATAGTGATAAGAGGAAGAGGGGTTTGTTTTAAATGCATAATTTTATATAGCGGTACCTTGCACTCCATCCATAGGACATTTTTATACCCCTTAGGCACCTAATGCTAATTATCATATATTATGTCCACCCTCATCCTACCAACCTTCCCGACCCAACTTGCCCACCTAACATGTTCCTCTGGCAAACATTTACCCAACTTTGTGAAAATTAACAAAGTCAACTCTTTCTTAGCCATTCGCCATTCTAATGTCCTACAATGAGTTTTTGTTATTCCCACAACTTCGAACCCCTCCCTGTCATCAGGCTCGTTGGTCGGAGTCTCGACATTTACATCATTAGAACGTATGAGATCCTCACGTGTTTGTTTCCGAGTCATTATTCTACCTAAGACATTGTAACCAATAAAAATGAACTTAGCCATTATTGGAAAAGTGTATATTGATAATCTCCATACTTGATTTCTACACAACATTTGCACACAATAGTTGACAAGTGCATTTATTCATCAAAATCCTAATCCTATTTTACAAGACCACTAATGTTTACCTTCTCAAATGAGGAAGTGGATTTCCCTTGCCATGATCTTCATCTCCTAACACATCTAATGAACACAAACCCTAGCTCCCTTAAACTCCCCGCTTGTTTTGAAGTTTTGACAAATGTGAATTATAGATTGGATGAGCTAGGGTTTATGATTAGTTATGTGAAGCAAAAATTTATAAATGGGGATTGATTGGGATATGAGAAGAAAATGGGGTTTTCGGGAGAAAATATGGGGAATACACACCAAAAAATAGGCATTAATGTTGTTTCAAAACCCATTGGCCCATCGCATTCGTTTCAAACTAAAAATTTCTTTCGGACCGTGTTCCGAGTCAGAAAAGTGTCTGGGTTTTGACACGCCATAGAAAAAATCAGTTTTGAGCTTAGAACTAAGTAAGTGTGTTTAAAAAAAATGAGGGATTCAATTTGAATCAGAAACCACCAAATTCACATAAACCCTAACTGACAAACTAAAATGAATTCCACCCATTAGTTATTCAAACTCTACTGATTTCAACAATGGCGATGAGTCATGGTGGAAAATAAAGTGGAGAGGCTTCTACTTGAAGTCACGAACCTTTCCTGGGGTAAGGTTCTACTCAAAGATTCTTCAATGAAGAGGTCAAACATTGATTTTTGGATTTCCTCCGCCGCAAATGCACTAATCCTAAAATAGTTTGTTCTTCCGACGTTAGTCAATTACGCCTAGGTTATTTGCCTAATTGTTTCAAGAACTCCCAATTTTACAAGTTATTGAAATTAGATAAGTCTGTTTATTACGATGAAGTGCTTCAATTTTATGCTAACCTAGGAAAGAGAAAAAATAATCATGAACTTAGTAAGGTGAACGGTGTTTTAATACCCATTATGAAATTCACAATTAATGAGGCCTTAGGTTGTGAATATACAAACCAATCCACTTGTTTCCTTGATTATGTTCATGGTTCATTAGAAATTTTCAACCAACAAAGTTGGCCCGCAGTGACGGAGTACGCCCCACTTTGCCCCGTAACCATGGGTAGAAAATATTTTCATAGGGTGGCCACGACACCATGACAGACTGAGAAATATGACGTGGGGGTTCTAACAGTTGACCAAAGGTTGGTATTTTAGTGAATATATTTGAATATTCTTCCCTCTGATGATCATGCTTGCGAGCCCACTATAGGTAATTTGATGATATTTTATTACATAATGGAGGAATTAGGACTAACCCGGGCTATACAATTCTTACTTATATGCTTAAGGCAGCTAGCTGCCTGGAAAAAAATATCTTCCATGTGGAGGATTGATCACGGCGATGATCAAGAAAGGGGGGTGATTCATGTTGATAAACTATTGCGGGTAGAGTATTATGATAGGGGCTGGTTTGAGCACAAACATTTGAGATTGGGGTTCTATAGAAAATACGAGTATATGACTATTTTGGGAGACACGAGAAAAGCCACAAAATAGCAAGGGAGACTACAGTGGAGAGGGGCGAGGCATCTTTATTACGTAAGTATTATTAAATTTTAGTTCACACAAACTAGACATTGATTTGTAATGTTCCTAACCATTTAACTATATGTGTTGATTTTGAATTTGTAGGCCGAGGAAGATCCTTTAAGAGCACAATCAGCAGGTACATGACATGTCTTTTCTTGGACATTAGTGTATTGAACACGGAGGTGGAGGGGGCAGAAGCTAAGCACGCCAAGTTTTTCGAGTCATCTGGCTTTCGCATTGAACAAGGATATGAAGCCAACATTCCTAACTTCAAAATTGTATTCTCCAATTCAGATGATGAGGGTGAGGAAGTTGAGGATGAAGAGGCATTCGAAGAGGGTGACACTGAGATTGAAGAAATTTTTGAAGAAGACTCTTAGTCGATCAATTAAATTTGATTTTTTTGCTTGAAGAGAATTAGTGCATTTTGGTGATTATGGTGAATTGGTAACTAGATTGTATTGTGTGTTATGATGATTGTAGGTTAGGATTAAAACTTTGATAATTAATGTTTGGCGAATGATTAAATCCACTGGAAACTTTATATTATGATTTGCGGATTCTAAGTTGTGCTATGAATGATTGTGGCGATTGAATGATTTTTAGGCTCTACTGATGATGCCTTCAGAGTTAGGAAATTATACAAATGAAAAAAAATTACCTATGTAAAGATTAACCATAACAACCAAACAACTTCCGAGTCTGTAACTTGGTCGGCTTAATGTAAAAATGTACAAGATGATGTTGCCCACTCGTAACTTTGTCTGAATATTAATATAGAAGAGATGAAAAATTTTGTTCCGATCTTGTGTAATTTCTGGTCCATCTCTGGATAAAAATGCGTTACTTTTTTCTCTCATATTAATTCAGTTACGAACTCGGAATATTAAAATTGTATCTTTACATATTTGAATCAGAATATGTTCCGATTCCGAAACTAATAATCATGGCTTAATTACTTAATGATGGAAATGTTACGAGTTCGTAACTATTAATTCTATTTAAAAAAATGCAATTTCTTTAAAATGCCCTAGATAAAAAACCCTAATTTCACTCTTCAGGTGCCAGAACGAACAAATTAAGCCCCAATTTCAAATCCTAAACGACAATGGCATCATGCAACCGTGCAAGCATGCAACGATGGCATCATGCAACCGTGCAAGCTCAAGCAAGAAAAGGGGTTCAAAATCATCTAGGAGCTCTTGATCGAGCAACCCGAGTTACGGAACTATGAGGTTCGTTTAATTTCCCACCCAAACTAGGTATAATGAGTTGAGAGAGACTGCTAAATTGTTGGAGTCTTATATCATCGACTTGAATGTTTAACATAGCATATGTTTGGTCGATCCCGTGTTTAAATTTTCAGACCAACATGTGCTTAGGCTCTTGACATAGAATGAATCAGGTTATTTTGATGAAGTTTGTCAATTTTATAATAATTTTCATGAAATAGGGTGCAGTTTTTTTAAAGACGGGGGTGAACGAATTTGATATAGACAATAGTCCATGGATAATCAATGAATTTCTTGAATGCCCTTATAAGGGTCTGGAATATGTTTATCCGTTTGAGTTGGATGGGCCGTTAGATAATGCCTACCATAGAGAGAAATGGCCATTAGATATTGAGTCCCCAAATTTTGATCCTTTAGAGTTTAGCATTATATTCTTCGGAAGAAACACTCATGATTTAGGGAGGCCCGAATCCTTTAATCTTAAAATTCTCACTAATGATGATAGAATCTGACTCCCGACTATATCACGGAGTCAAGTTATGAAAACCTAATGATGTTTTACTATATTATCGAGAGTAAGAGTATTAATCCCGGGTCCGCTATATTCAAATGTATGATGTGGGTTGCATCATAAAAAAGGGTGATTAAAAATCATCCTTACGGAAACTTGATAACTATGATTTGAAGAGTGTGCAATGGATGTCATTGCATGAAAAAGAGAAGGCTTGTAAGTATTTTGACAAGCAATAATTTTTAAGAAGAAATGTGCGCTCTTCGAGCACAAGTGGTGCCACAAAAGTATCGATGAACCACCGCTTCGCCAATCTCCATGGATGACCCTCAGGGAGAAACCGCCTATGACCTTGATAAACTATTTTACAACCATGCTTCAACTGACCTAAAGTCGTTTCATTCTCACACACCAAACATGCCAAGTGCCCTTTCATTGAGTATCCAGATAAATTCCCATACGCGAGAAAACCATTAACGGTAGAAAACAGTAATGCCTTCAATGTAAAATTTCCTCCAACACTACCATCGTAGGTGAGGACACCTTATTTGAATAATGTAAAATAATCATCAACAAGAGGAACAAGGTACACATTAACAATAATGCCTTCAATGTAAATTCTTCTCCAACACTGCCATTGTAGGCAAAGACACCTTTTTTTTAAAATGTAATGAAATCATCAACAAGAGGAACAAGGTACACATCAATATCATTTCCTGACTACTTTGGTTCCAAAATCACCATGAACAACTAAACATACTTCCTTTTTTATCATCAAACACGATGGAAGATTGTAAATCACTAACATAACAGGGCAAGAACTATGTGTGATACTCATATTACCAAAATGATTCATCCCATCAGTAGATCAGCCTAACCTCACGTCTTAGGGTTCAGCTCCCAACTCCGGATGGATGGACTCAAGCTTCTTCCACTGCTTATTGTCTGACGTATGTCGGATGACATCATCTTCCGATTGAACATGTTTAGAATGCCAACCCAAAAACTTGGCGTCTTCCTTGCAAGGAAATAATTTCTTCAACCTTGGAATGATAGGCGGGTACCATAACACTTTAGTCTGTGTCTTTTTCTTCGAGTTCAACCTCACTTCTATGCCAACGACAATCGCACCCGCTTCATCTCTTACCAAGACTCACCACACACCCAACAACTATCTAGGGCCTCATCCTCCTTCCTCCAATATAGCATACAATCGTTCGAGCATGCATGGATTTTTTTCAACTCCAATCCCATTGGACAAAAAATTCGTTTCGCTAAACATGGCCTATTCAGCAGTAGATTTCTCTCAGGAAGCAACCTAAACAGTTAAAGAGTCTATGTCATCCCTTTATTCGTGCACTCAAATTTAGCCTTCAAATTCATCAATCTTAAAGTCGCACTCTGTACCGAATGTTTGGAGCTGGTATACAACGGGGTACTTTTGTCATTATGAAACGCTTATAGAGTCTTGAGTTTCCCATGAAATTCGCTAGCAACATCCTCCACCATCTCATCAAATTCTTCAACTTCATATACTTCACTTCTCACCGTTCTCTTAAAACCTTCTTCGTTCACAACCTCTCCACCGTGCCACACCCAAGAGGTGTAAGATGTTTGAAACCCACGGATGATGAGATGCTCCCGTACATTCTTCCTCTCCAAAAAAGCATCATTCCTGCAGTCCTTACATGCACATCGTGCACACACCAAGCCATTTTTAGATGCATGTTCAAATGCCAAAAACAAAGAATGAATCTACCAAAGGAAGGTAATTGGGGAATTTCCTATGATCATTACCAATGATCTCAATGTGATCTATTACCACCTATGAACCTACATTGAAATAGCACAAATTAATACATTCATCACCCTACAAACAATCAAAAACATAATATCCATTATTTCACCCATATACTCATTAATTCAATACCATTCAAGTCTTAAAATTACTTCCAATTATATGATAATTAAGTCATCAAAGTTTCTCCCTTCACACAACACATTACCATACAAAAATCCATAATCCCTAACCAATAATTTCAACACATGAATTTCCACAGCTAACTTATGAATGTTCTATACACCAAGTTATGGATTTGTACACTTACCTCACCCAATTAGTTGCTCATTGAAGAATCAAAGTAGGTTTCCATTTCAAATATTCAATTTTTTGAAAATGAAATCCGTATGAAATGACCCAAGAATATTATACTTTTTAAGTGTTCCGAGTTTGGAACTCAATATTATCAAGCTTCCTCTATGTGGGAGTTTGTTAGGAGTTCGGAACTAATTACAAATTCACTTATGAGTTCGGGACACGTTTCTGCTCTTCAATACGAGTTCTCTACCCAGTTCCGATTGAGGAAGTAACATCGGCGAAACTGTTTCGAGTTCTCAGAACACATGGAGATCAAAGTCAGTTTGGCATAACAGCCTTTGAAAATGCTCAATCAATGATGGTTCCAAAATTAACTGACTTTGAAAGGCATCATATGAAGGTGGTTGAAAGAAGCCAACTTCTAAAAGGGATTAACAGACATCCAAAAATTGGGGGGTCCGAATTGATTAACTTCCGAACTCGGAAGTCTCTAGGGAAGCGGTTGCTCGAAAAAAAATGTGGAACCAATTTTGATTAGGCGCCTTTAATAAGGTTGCCTCCACTAGAATATATATTCTCTTTAAATCATGCTTCAATCTGACCTAACTGGCGAGTGATCCCAATTCACAGTAGAAAACAAGACTACAACTGATTTTACCTTTTTTTCGTTTCTTCATAACCTAACACGGATGTTTAAGGATACTTGTAACTCGATTGCTACCTAAGGAGACTCCGATATGGAGGCATCTAAGAAAAATATTGTGAGGTACTTTTCCAACATTTTTTTATACCTTCTATGATTTTTTAAAATTATAAAATCATCAATTAAATTCATACAAAATATACGGAGTCGATAATTTTCTTATTGTGTTGATTGCATTCCTATCGTGATAATTGAGAAAAACGGTTGAATTAGAAAGGACCCCAGTGTTTGATGTGGAGGATGCATGCCATTTGTTGGGGAAGTATGTCGGCCTGCTAGCCATATGCATCGACTCTAGTACAGTAGTTGGTGCAGTCTGTGAATCCAAACAAAAGCCTGTCAATCAACAAGGCGTACACTACATATAGCTTTAGGTGCAGGAATTGGCTCTCTGTGAAGTGTGAACTCGCCAGATTATTTTGGCAATAAGAAAGCTATAGCTAAACTTGGACCAATTCCAATGGTTTAGTCTATAGTAATTTTTTTTACCGTTGCTACATTAATTTTTTTTTGCAGTTGCTAAAGTATATTTACTTCAATGATTTACTTTATATTTTCTCCAAAAAGAATATTCCTTCATTTTTCTTCAAAAATTAAGTTTTTTAAAACTTTTTAATTATTTATTATATCACGAACTTATCTAAATTATATTTTAGCTCAAAATTTTAATTTACTAATCCATAAAAAAATTAAAATAAATATTTTAATTTGATAAAACACTTAAAATCACACTTGAAAATTAATGATACAACACTTCAAGAAATAAAATACAACTTC
>JAULKK010298921.1:0-12716 GCA_032355705.1 Rubia peregrina
GGTGGGGGAGATGGATGGGAAGACGATGACGGTGAGAGGGAAGGGGAGACGACGACGATGAGAGGGAGGGGGAGACGACGATGGCAAGAGGGAGGGGGAGACGATGACGGCGTCAAGGAGGGGGAGACGACGACGACGGGTTAGGTTGAGGCTAGGGTGGCCGAGGTAGGGGGAGGGAGGGGGGACGACGGGGAAGAGATGGAGGGTGAGGCTAGGGTGGCGGAGGTAGGGGAGAGGGAGGAGAAGAGCGGCTGGAAGGGTTAGGATGGCGACGAGAAGGAGGGGCGACGGCGGCGGTGTTCACTCGGCAAGCACTCGGCGGCGGTGGTGGCAGTGATAGTAGAGCGGGAGGAGAAGGGCGGCGGCGGTAGTAGCGGTGGGATGGAGGATGGCGGCAGCGACGGAGCTTGGTTGTGGTGGCAACAACAGGGCTTGACAGGGGCGGCGAGACGATGGGGGCGACAACGATGGCGGAGCTTAGCAGCGGCGATGGTGGAGCTTGGCAGCAACAACCTAAAGACAACATTAGGTTTTTAGAAATGAAATTTAGGTTTGTTACAAGGGTATTTTTGGCATTTCATATAATGGTTTTGCCTGATTTTTTTGGGTCAATGCCGGAATAAGTGAGTTTGGTTATATTGGCACAAAGTTTCGAAAAGTTAGGGTTATATTGGCACATACATTAAAAACTCAGGGTTATATTGGCACTTTCTGAGGTTATAAGGTAATATTTGCACTTTTAGCCTAATTTCATGGTTATAAATGTAAATAGCCCTTTAATTTTTGGCGCATTGTTTGAAAAGGTTGAGAAAATGGAGGGACGGTTGTGCAAATATTTAAAGAAAATATCCAAATCCAAAATAATCGCTCTCTCTCTCTCTCTCTAATTTCATCCGAAATTCGCTCAATTTGAAGGCCATCAAACCTTGACGCAATCTCAGTGATTTCACCTCCAATTTCGACGAATTCAACGATAAACACGGGGGAAGCTTCAAACAATGAAAATTATGAAGATTTGACCTGGCAAAAAAATTCTCCTAAAATCCCCTTTAATTTATTCATGAATGTGATAAAAATTATGTTATAGTTGTTCGAATTGACATGAAAAAACATACAACGTGGACCTCAACACACAAATCAGGAACTTACTATGATATCCAATCAAAATAGTGAAAACTATGACAACGGAGAACATGAGATTCTGCCAATCACAGGTAATCTCGACGAAGAGCTGGGGCTCATAGTTAAATAGCTGAAATACTCACGTGTAGCTGATGTCTATATATAGCGAATGATGTTTACTGTTAGTAAGGTGATGTTTGTATTGCAATGCTAGTACATTGTGCTGTAACTAACAATCCTTGATCAGTAAATCTATATCATTATATGAATAATGTTCCCTATTTTTTTTGTTGATGTGTGAAGAATATAACATGAGTTTCCTGTCTTTCCTATTGATGTGTCTGTTCATCCTAATGATGTGTGAACGATATAGCATGAGAATTTTATTTTTTTCCTACTGTTGTTTCATGAACATGAAGATGAGGTTCTTTTTTTGTTGAGGCATTAATAACATATCATGAGCTTTCCGTTTCCTCCATTATGGTTTATATATAGGTGTTGAGGTTCACTGTTGTTCTTGTTTGATGTTTGTAAAACATGAGCTGGTAATGAAATACATGAGATAGATGTTTAAGAATGCTCGGAAAGGGTGACAGCAATAACATAAGAAGAATTAAAAGACTTATACTGCTGCCACTCAAAAGCAAGAGGTTTCAGTGTATGAAAATCAACAACACGCAGAACAAATGACAACAAGCTGAAAGGTAGATACTATACATGTTCTTGTGATGGCAAAACAAACAAGTACGTAACTACTAAAGTTCAGAATAACAATAGGAAGAGGAAGGAATTCTTTCTAACAAGAACATAATGCAGAGCTATGACATTTATCAAAATGATCGAAGAGGGCATGCACATAGTCCATCAGTATGTCATAACTCACAATCATGAACTCACACTTCCTTAGTGGCAACATCTCCACCGAAGTGATGGAACAAGCTAGATTGACACTAGCAGATGGATACATGTACATGCTAAATGACGTTGGAAGTGAAAATTTAATCGGGCACACCATGAGGGATCACATCAATTATGTGAGTAGACTCAGAATTAAACAAATAGAAGTTAGAGATGCTCAAAAATTGATTAATTTGCTCACAGAACAGAATGAAAAAAAAGAAGACTTCTTTTTTAGGGTAAAAGCTTGACATTGAGGGAAGAATGTCTGCACTATTCTTGAGGGATTCCATGATGGATGAAGATTTCAAGATATATGGTGATTTGTTGGTTTTCGATACGACATATCGAACCAACAAATACAACCTCATCTGCGCTCTTTTTGTCGGCCTCAACAATCACAGAATGAATGTCATGTTTGGATGTGCCTTCATCAACGATGAAACTACAGAAACTTTTGTGTTGCTGAAAACATTCAAGAAACTATGGGAGAAATTAAGCCTATCACTATTTTCACAGATTAGGACCAGTCCATGACAAAAGCCATACAAAAGGTATAATCCACATACATTTGTCTTCATACTTATGTTTGAATAATATATAATGAGATTTCAGTTTCTACTGATGTTTAACTAATCTGAAATGAAGTTTCTCTTTTACCTACTAATGATTTGTATACCTGAAGTTGGGGTTGCTGTTTTTTTTAATTTCTCAATCATATGGACTGAGGCTTATATTTTTATTGGTGATATGTGAATAATATAGAATGAGGTTTTTTTCCTGCTGTTGCTTTGTAAATTTGAAGTTCAACATGCTGTTCTTTTTTGTTGATGTCTGAATATTATCAATTGAGGGTTTTTTTTCTTCTAATTTATAGGAGAATAATATGGCCTGAAGTTTCTGTTTTTTCATGCTGATTATGAACCTGCAAATGATGTTTAAAAAAATTAGGTTCACATTGTTTATGCCTGAAATAACCCAATTTTTACGAGCATATTTAAATGGAAGGTGTACCCCGACACAAGGTATAGACTTTTTATTTGGCATCTGAAACAAAATGTCATCAGCCACCACGACAATTTAAGGAGGGACACTGAATTCAGCAAAGCATTTGATAAGTGCCTGATGTTCTGCTCAGATGAGGACGGATTTGAAAAACAATGGACAAAAATGATAAAAAAAATATGAACTAAAAAAATCATACTTGGTTCAAGTGACTGTACTCGCTGAGAGACAAATGCCGCACAACCCTAAGCAAAGACTACTTCTTGGCTAGGGCATTATCTTCACAAAGAAGTGAGAGTACCAATGTTGTTGTCAGTTTCAAAGAATCAAAGACTACAACACTCGTTAAATTTTATCAAATTTATAGTGCCACATAACTGGAAAACCAAAGAAGTGAGTTCTACTGTTCCAAAGCAAGACCAAGAGAAGAAGGAAAAGGTCCAGAAATCCCCATACATGCAGCAAGAATTTACACACACATGATATAAAAAAATTTCAGGCTACTGTGAGATACTGGAATAACATCAAGAGCATATCTCAGAATGAACGAAGGAAGAATGTGCATTTATGAAGTTTTGCACGAAAGCAGTAACTCAAAAGCAAAATCAGTTATATACACAAAGCCAACTACAACTCAACAAGCAAAAGTGAAATGTTCCTGCAAACACTTTGATGAAGTCTGGTTCCTCTGCAGCCACAACCTACGTGTATTGCACATGTTCAACGAAACAAGAATCCCGGACGAGTACAAAATAAAATGGCAAAAATGAAAATCTGGAACAACAAAATAAAGATCACATGCGCAATACAGATTATAAAATCTATCAATATTTATACAATTTTGAATGACATTAATATTTATATTAGAGATGTTTGCAGTTTCAATAATGATGTTTACTGAGTTCTAGATAACCTTTTCTAAATTAAATAGTAGTATGAACAGTATATGAATTGTTTTGGTACTTATAAAATCTATCAATATTTATACAATTTTGAATGACATTAATATTTATGATAGAGATGTTTGCAGTTTCAATAATGATGTTTACTGAGTTCTAGATGGCCTTTTCTAAATTAAATAGTAGTATGATTAGTATCTGAACTATTTTGGTACTTCTGTTGATGTTTCTATGATACTGAATGAGGTTACTATAACTATCAGTAATGTTTCCATTTTAAATATTGATGTTCTTCCAGATTGCCTTAACCATATACTTATAAATAATGTTTCCTTGATTGCTATGCACCAAAACTGAGAGACAAAATACCATGGCATTTACCAATGATAAGGAAACTCTACAATTTGGTACTAAAGAGTGAGGGAGACATTGAAGCAAGAATATTTGAAGAATCCTTTGATAACCACTCAACCACCATCAACGGCCTAACCTCACACGTCAAAGACATTACAGTTTAAGAAACCAGCACGACAACACAATCAGGAAGCATACTTGCACCAGCTATCCTTAATCTGGAATACACGAAGACAAGGGGAATGAGCAAAAGGGCAAAATCAGCAATTGAAAGGAAGAAGTCAAGTGCCAATGAATTTGGCTCCAAGACACCAAATGCTCACATGTTTTAATCTGTTATGTGTTAACATGAAGTTGCTGTTTTCAAGATTTTTTATAATACTACATTGAAGTACTGAGATTTTCTATTCAGCTGAAATTATTAGAACCTCATTTAATCATGAAAAAAACCTCATTCCTCGATAAGGAACATCAATAGTATTTGGCATGACAATTTTTTAATGAAGCAAAGTTTGAATTACAAGAAATGTTTTTAATACTTTTACTGATGTTTCAATACTATATATGAGGTTAAAATTAAAAAAAACAAATTGGGTCACTATCTTTCCACAAAACCCTACGTTCACCGCCTCCCTCCATTGTCACCGCACCCTTTCTTCTTCAATTTTCCCCCATCTTCCCATCAGGGGAGATGGGGAACAACAGTTTATTTTAATTTATGTTTTACTATTCAATAAGTGTGAGATTTGTCTCCACAAATTAGTTTTGTTCTTCGACCTGATCGATTAGATCGTTGTGTTCATGATGACAACTCGATCTAGTTATTCAAGTTGATGTATTATTCTCGATCTGCTTGTTCAGATTGTGTGTTAGTAATTTTGTTTGTGATTTATTTTTGGGTCTCCATTAATTTGGATTCGTCAAATCTGTGTTTTTCAAGGTGTTTACAGTTTGAATAACATAGATTGTGGTTGGATCAAGTGGTGTTACAGTTGAAGAAGATATCTGTTTAGCGCAGTCATATTGATGTGTGATACCCCCCTCTCTGCCAAGTGGTCATAATTTTTGCGGGAAGCAAGCTAACATCCCCGAGGGCAATGTTATAGTTTTTTATTGGATCTCTGATCTGTAATAGTACAGACGATCGGTTCGGTTGACAAGTAATTTAGATATCCTTGCAATAATTTAGTTATTGTTAAAGGCTAGTTAGATTGGATGTCAATTCCACTCATTGTAATCGCCGCTGAGCATTTTTCCCACCATCTTGGAATGATTGATCTTTCAAAAAAAAATACGGGGTTACAATTTTTAGCATTGATGTTTGCAATTTCTAGTTATGTTTCTATTGTCTTTGTATTTAAATTAATTTATGCAACAACTTCATTTCCAAAGAGGGAGCTGTAGGAAGTCCACCGAGGAACATCAGTACGTAATATCTAAAACTCATTACAGAACATATAAAACTCAATATATGAAATATAAACTTCTTCATTAAACATAATTTAAATTAAAACATTAAAATTGAAAAACATAAATCTAATTTGAAGATAGAACAATCTACAATGATTCAAATCATATATGGAAGGATTAAAATGACTAGTGATGTGCACCTTTTTGCATGTGTTAGCCAATGCATTTGACACATTTATTATCATCTTTTGTTTGGTTGATTGCTAGTTTTAGTTATATTTACACGATAAAGGGTTTAGATGACCATTATTGGATTTCTTGACTAAATCCAAGGTTTTGTAGACTTAATTTAAGTTAATCGACACTTTGTATTCAAAGGCACCTAGATCTTCCTTTGTGATCTTATTAGTAGGTTTCTCATGAGTACTTTTTCATCATCTTTTTGTGGAAGGTCATCCACGAGAGTGGTATAAAATATTTGAAGGCCATTCACAAGGAATTTAGGAGATATCAAAGGTCATTCGCAAGGATGGTAGTAGATTGAATGCAACAGACTCCAAAGTGTGGTAGTATACAGAATTGAGCATGAGAAAGACGGAGTTGAAGTTCAAGAAGGCCAAGGAAGAAGAGGAGGAATTGTGTTTGAGGGTTGCATGGAGTTCTGGAAATGATCCAAGAAGAATCAGCCCTTGAGGGTGAAACCATTGGATTTTTCTTCTTGAGCACTATAAAATCGACTACAAGAACTCTCAAATCGGATCAACGGTTCATCCGTAGCGAAGCAAACAAATCAGCAGGCCAACCAGCCGACATGGTCTGTACACGAGGAATAAACCATCCGTGCAGACCCATTCAAAGTGGCTTGCACTGCCCATGCACATTTACATAGGCCGTTGCACGTCTGTGCGGGCCGTTGTACGAAGGTTTCAAGTTCACCTCCAAACACCTAAGTATGGGCACGGACCGCTGGGTTTTACACGGCTCGTGCCATTCCAAGTCCCAAAAGTCAAAACCACCCCCACGTGGTGTAAAAAAATAGCACGAGCCGTGCCGATTTTCTAAGCAAAAATATCTTCTAGCCGATGGGCCGCGCCAAACGACACGGGGTGCACGAATCAAAAGTTCCAGAGAATACACCAACCCACGGGTCATGTTAGTCAGTGCAGCCCACGCCGCACGAGGCTTCCTAGACCATGCCATTGTGCACGTGCTATTTTACACAGACCTGCACGGACCATGCCATTCGGTACTGGCCGTGTAAATTGTGACTGCTAGGATTTTTTTGGTCATTTTTGGGTCTTTTTCAAGACCCAATTCCCTAATACTATATATATGAACCTTTGTCTACAAGGGTTTAAGTTTATGCTCATTTTTCATCTTCAAGAGTAGGCTAGAGAGAGAAAATACTCTTCCTTCTCTCCTGGTTCTTTTTCTTTCCTCTCTTTATTTTGATTTTGGCCAAAGACATTGAATTCAATGAAATACTCAATACTTAGAGAGTAGTTAATAAAATTGTGGATCATATTTGTATTCATATATTACTGTATATATTGTGAGATTTCTTAGATCTACCTATTTCTATGTGTTTTGTGATATTATATTGGTTTTTTCTTCATATTTTTGTGAATGCATGGTTGCCACACTTAGTTAGCACACACCAAAGTCTACGTTAATGTTGTTGCAAGGTTTGGATCCACGTGGGTGTGCACATAGGTTATTGTTGTTAACGTTGTGATCTACCATGCACTAGTAAGCTGACAAGTTGGTCTGAAGGGTTACGGGTAGATATAGGTAAAGTAGCAAACTAGGATTATCTTTGTGAACCTAGAGCCATCGATAAGATGCCTACTTCCTTTGCCTCTATAGGCCTAGGGGTAGAGATTTTGTAGTATTTCGCTCGGGACTTAATTGTGCGGGGGAGAATCAGACCTGCACAATGAGCCATTGACATTGTTGCACTCTCCTCATTGTGAAGGCAAGGCCGATGACAGATAGGGGGAAGTTTTAACATCATATGTACTACGTGTCATAAACACTAGAACATGTTCATAGTTCTTGTATGTGATGAAATTAAGAATTGACATGGCATTGATCATGTTACGCAAATATTCTCCAAGTGTTGGTTTATATAGTTTATTCTTATGATCAATTGCATGATAGTAGTTGTTAGCAAATCCCCACATCCCCTCCTCGAATGCCTGTTTTACCAATATGGATTATTCCTAAAACGTGATCGGGTTGTGTATAGTTAAATATTAGATCCCTAACATCTCTGTGGATGACCCAGGTACTTGCCAATGTCTACCAACTTTGGTAGTATAGTAGTAGGAATGGGAGCAACAATATAACTTCTATCTTTGATCACGGCATCCTCTCGGTTTAATAGATATTATGTGGTTTATTAACAATGTCGGGAGGGGGCGAGTCAACTAGCATCTAATTACCGATTCCTTCATCTAGAATGTTACCTTGCATGAGCTGACAGAAGTATTAAGCTCATTCTCAACTGCATAGCCGCTAGGGATGACAATGGGGCCCGTGGGGGTCCATGACCACTTAAAATCTTCATACCAAAGCTCTCTCCATTACCCATGGCAGGTACAACATTTAAATCCACCTCCGTCCCATCACTCACTTATATCTCCAAAAACACCTAAAATCCACTCTATCCAAAAATAACATACTAATATTATAATGTGTTACTGATTTTAATTCTTTACTACATAATCAATCATAACTTGTTAAAATATATACCTTTTAAAGATATATTTATAACCATAAATATCTCATACTATATATCACTAAAGAAAATTCAATTAAACACATAATTTGAAATAACAAATATTCTGATGTTTTTTATAAAATGATAGGGTACTTTTGATAGAAATATATATACATGTTATTTATTCATTATCTATGAAAAAATAATTTTTAGACCGACTAGTTGTTAAATGACGACATTTTAAAATTAGTGAGACTAATTAAGTTTTTTATTTTTATTTATTGCAGTGAGATAAATTATGATAACATTTTAAAATAATCTGAACACATATATAATTAATTTTAAAAAAATAAATGAAATATTATAAAAATAATCAGTTTTTAGATATGGTCTCCTGTGAGGCAGCCTAAACTTTAGGCAATGGCATTTATGCAATTCTAGCTATATTTTACCTCCATAGACCTATCTCTTATAATTTTACAGGGACCTATCTCTAATAATTTTATAGGAACATATGGCTAATATTTCCAGGGGCCTTTTTGTCCAATTTCCCCCCATCATTTTTCAGTTATCTGCAGCCTGCAAAAAATTCAATAAATCAAAAAATAAATCAAAAATTAAATGAAATTAATTAATATGATCCTTGAACTGAAAATTATAAACATCAGCAAAAAATAGCGAACATCAACGAAAAATCATAAAACATCAACTAAACAATTGGAGAAAAATAGAAAAAATAGAAATCAAATAAAAATTGACAAATAATTGAAAAAACATCGACTACAACTAACAAAACGTGACTAAAACCCACAAAAACATCAACAAAGATTCAATTATCAAAAAATTCAAAAATCAACTAAATCAACCAAAAATAAAAACATCAATTCTTATCACCTAAACTTCACCCAAAAAATGAAAAACGTCAACATAAGAAGAAAAAAAACACTACAAAAATTCAACTTATGTCACCCAAAACTACAAACATCAACTCGTGTCACCTAAACATCAACTCATGTCACATAAACATTAACATGAGAGGAAAAACACTACAAAACATCAACCATAGCACCAAAAATACTACAAACCATCGATGAAAAACGTCAACATAAGAAACAAAACACTAAAAAATCAACATATGTAACCCAAAATTACAAACATCAACTTGTATCACCTAAAACTCACCCAAAAAATGAAAAGCATCAACATTAGGAAAAAACCAAATACATAACCACAAATATCAACCTATATCATCAAAAAGGTACAAACATCAATTACTAAAACATGAACCTCATCCTAAAAATGAAAAACATCAGCATAAGAAATATGACACAACAAACATCAACTACATAATTTCTTCAAAATAAAGGTCAAAGAGAGATTCGAACCCAAGACCTCAACCTCAAGAGCAAGAGTGCTAATCACTGGACCAAACAACCATTGATGATAGGAAACTCAGTCAAATAATATTAAACATCAGCATGTACATCAAGAACACAATTTCTTCAAAATAAAGGTCAAGGAGAGATTCGAACCCAAGACCTCAACCTCAAGAGCAAGAGTGCTAACCACTGGACCAAACAACCTTTGATGATAGGAAACTTAGTGAAATAAATATTAAACCTCAGCATGTATCTCAAGAACATAAAATTCTTCAAAATAAAACGCATATTGAGTTTCGAACTCATGACCTCTACCTTAACAGCCAAATCTATAACCATTGAACCAAATAACTTCTTTGAAAACATACTCAATCAATATATATTAAACCTCAACATATCAATTCGATTTTTAAAAAAAGTAAACCTCTCTTCCGCCATTCGCCGTCGCATCACAGTCGTTACCTCAGGCCGTGAAACAGATGCGTCTTCTTCCTTGGGGTGTGTTAATCTCACGCGCACCTCTTCTTCATCGCTGTACTCCTCTGTCGGCTCGGCATTCCTCCACCGCAACCACGTCGTCGCCTCACCGGCGAAGCTAGGGCACAGCAGAGCTACCGCTCTGCTCGCAATCGGTGGAGTTATGGTGTTGCAGAGACGTCGCCGACGACTTCGAAAAGCAGATTGCGGTGTCGCGGAGCAGAGTGAATTTTCCGTTGCAGAGCAGATTTGCACAACGCCGGAAGAAGGATGAAACCCCTAGCTCCAACGATTTTCCGTCGCAGAGGAGAAGCAAGGTGGAGTGTTTGACGAGCTCACCGGAGGAGAATAAATGTCAACGAAAGTCGACGGTTTTGCGATGGAAAATGGTGGAAGAGGGGTCTGCAATCCTACAAAAATCGAGGGAAAACCGGCGGACATGGCAGATCGGTGAGATCCGGCGAAAAACCGATGAGCTTCTGGTGTCAGGTGGCGGTTTTCGATCAACGGTGACGGTTTTCGATCAGATGCAGAAGAAAATGGAAATGAAAATCCAGATATTTTTGTGGATATTTATACCATTTTCATAATTGCATAGAAGGTCCATAAATTTATTAGTATATTTTTTTAAAAACCTCATCCCAAAATTAAATTTCTTATAATTGCACAATAATCTCTACCTAAAGTTCAGGCTGCCTAAAACAAGACTTTGTGTAATCAAAAATATGTTTTCAAACTTGAAAAAATAAATTAATATATAAATGGAAAATCGATAGCTTTATTTTCAGCACCGCTACTTTATATTCTTCCATTGGATTGTCTAAGAAAGGAAAATGAACTTAAATTTGGTATTGTCCATTACCATTATTTTACTGATTTAGCAACTATATGCAATTATTTTCTTTCATATGGGGAGGATGAGCATGGGTATGATTTAGGATCATTGGAGTGGGTATAAGTCTAAAATATTTAGATTCATTAGGTCCGGGTCTGAGTCTAATTTTTTTTTTAAATAGATCTGGAACCGGGTCTAAAATATTAAGACTCATAACCAACCCTTACTTAACCCATAGACCCATATAACCCTAACTATATACATAATTTAACACTAATTTCTAAAGAGTGGGTCTCCTGATAGGCGGCATATCCACAAATTTATGAACTTGCCACTTATTTTTTTCCTTATACACTGCATTTGTTAAATTACATCCTAAATTTAGAAATTTTGTTAATATTTTTCATTATATTATTTTATATTACAACATTTAAGGTAAAAATCACTCTGGACTGTCCATAAGCTTATGGACAGGCCGCCTTTCCTGAGACTTTCTCATTTTAAAATTATTTTAAAAATCTCTTTGTATTTTTTTGAACTAAACAAATAATATGTACGGTATTTTTTTTTTGAAAAATTAATTCAAAAGCATGTTGAACTTGAATTAGTTGTACTTAAGATAATATTTTTTATTTAGTAAAGAAAAAATTAGAATGTTAGACCCATTTGGACCCATTTTGGACCCAAAACCCGTCTAGACCCATCAAGTTTGGGTACAGGTCTAAAATTTTCATACCCTACGGGTTCGGGTTGGGTCTGGGTCTAACTAATTTTTTTAGGATCAGGTCTGTTCTTATTAGACCCGACCCAGACCCATTATCATCCCTAGATACCATTCATTATTGTTTACGGTAATAGAGAAACTGTTCTGCACTCACTCTATTTGTTTTAGTCCTCGAAAGTATATTGGTGGAAATGGTGCCCCGTGTCATTAAAAAAATCAGAAATACTAACTACTATCGTGTTGATGTCCGCCACAAGAAAGAAATTTAGACCCGTGTTCGCTCTGACTCGTTACGAGACATCGTAACACCATCGGAAACCGATTTGGAAAATTGCCAGAAATGAGCAACCGTTGAAAAAGAATGCCATAAAAATTAAAACATACTGCTTTAACGCCTTCGCCGTAATCAGAGCGTTTATTTCTGTCACAGATCTCTCGTCGTATCCCACGTTCACTCCAGATTGATGCATGACCTTTCCGTTGCTAGATTTATCACTGGGAAAGTTAGGGAACGGGGTTGTGCTGTTGGGGAGGGTGTGATTGTGGTGGGGGAGGCCGCTAAAGGAAGTGGTGTGCAGTGGCGGCCTCCCCAAGGATGAGTTGAAGTAGGATTTGTTGGTCGGGTTTTCAGAAAGAAAGTGGTGTGGTACCCACAGTCTCTCCAATGCCGCTTGTTAAGGCATACTATATCAAATACAAAATCTTATTCTAGATTATTTAATCGTTAAATATGGTCATAATTATAATTAATTGAGTTATTTGATATTGATTTTCATTTATTACAATAAATTTTCATAATATATATTTTAAATGAGATGGTCTCCTGTGAGCATCCTGAACTTTAGGCAGGGGTCTTTATGCAATTCTAATTATATTCTAGCTCCAGGGACCA
>JAULKK010298931.1:0-12715 GCA_032355705.1 Rubia peregrina
CCTAGTCTAAATCATGCATTAATCACACAACAAAGCACAAGATATACTTGATAATCAAAGCACAAAATAGGAGAAATCAACTCTCACAAATTCATACTAGAAATACTTACCAATTGCTCCCGAGATGATATTTAGCTTATATTAACAAAACCCATAATAAATATACAAGGATCCATGAAATATGTACAAAAACTATGAAAATGAGAAGAAAAACTAGGGTTTGAAGTGAAGAAATCGGGTGGAAAAAGTTGGGGAAGAAAGAGTTGAAAACGGGCTTTTATAGCCCAGAAACGTTTCTGGCCGTTACTGTGCTACGGGCCGCAGGCGGCCCGTAATGGAGGCACTGCCTCGCTGACCGACGGTTCTGGGCGTTCCGGGCGCGGTTAAGGCGCGCTGGGCGCGGTTTCTGGGCGCGGTTAAGGCGCCGGCCGCGCGCGGTTAAGGCCCCATCCGCGCGCGGTTTTCTTCACCCGACCGGTCGGCCGGCCCGTCTTTCGTTGCTCCGTTTCCAGTCTTCCGCTGCTCCGTTTTGGGAGTTCTTGTAGTCGTTTTTATGGTATTCGAGAAGACAAATCCAATGGTACCATCCTTGAAGGCTGATTCTTCTTCTATAATTCTCAGAACTCCACTTCTTTGTCTTCCTTCTCTTGCCCTTCTATCTTCTACCACGTTTTTACCCGTGGCCTTCATTCTTCTACCATCCTTGCGAATGGCCTTCACTAAAACACTCCGAAATGCTTACGAGCAATCTACAAATTAAGCTCACAAAAAGAATCTAGATGCTCGTAAGGACCAAAAATCCATTAGACTAAAAATAGGTTACAAAATGAAAGATTTAGATACGAAAACCAAACATGGTTATCTAAACCCCTTATGATGTAAACCTACCTAAATCTAGCAATCTTCCAACAAAAAGATAACAAAAGAGATGTTAAATGCTCCAGAAAATACATGCATTTGACGTCTCATCAACAATGCTAAATCATTATGTTGGCATGCAGAAAGAACAAGATCAGAGGATGATATTATCAGACATACATTAGATTGTACCTTGAGTCAGGCTCTGAGGCTTGGAATTCAAAGTTAGGTCTTTCCACGAATGGTATGAACCTATTTGGTAATATGAGTAGTTCACATAGTTCTTGGCCTATTATGTTGGTCATTTATAATATCCATCTTGGGTAAGAATGAAATGAATGTATGTGTTATCGTCTATGATGATTTCAGGGGAAAAGCAACCTAGAAATAATGTAGATGTGTATTTGACACCTCTTGTGGAAGATTTGTGGAAGTTTTCAATGAAGGAGTCTGCACCTATGATGATACTATGGAGGATTATTTCAAATTAAAAACATTTTTATTTTGCACTATCAATGCTTTACCTGGATATGAAAATTTGTCCGATTACGCTGTTGTTAAAGGGAACTTTGTGTGTCTGATGTATTGTCAATTAAAGCAAAGTTGCGTTACCAAAGCTTCCTTCAAGTGGGGGCACCCATGGTGTATGACAAAAAAATGGTTCAAATGGGGTGGTGTAGGATAGAGGGTCTCCATTGCTTATAACCGATAAAGAGGAAAGAATGATTTCTCCACTGATTTTTGTAAGAGGAAACAAAAATCTGTTTAAGAAGGTAGTTGAAAGAAATGCTCCTTTTTTTCAAACTTCCCTGTTTGAAACATTTGGAAGTTAGACAATGTCTAGATGTAATGCACATAGAGAAGAATGTATGTGATTATTAGGTGGACACTTATTGAATACCCTTGGAAAAATAAAAGATGGATTGAAGGTTCGGCTTGATTTGGTAGAAATGGGAATTAGGAAGAATCTAATCCCCATAACAAGAATGATAGTTGTTATTTTCTTCCTGCTTGTTGTTCTATATCTACATTGGAGAAAAAGTCATACTGTGAGACACTTGGTACCGTCAAGATCTCGTCGGCTTATTCGTCTAACATTACATGTGTTTTAGTGAATTGAAGTTGGTTGGGTAGAAGTCACATTATTTTCATAACTTGATGTATGAATTCAATATCATTTCCAGTAGATCATCATTGTCATCCCACGTAAAAATGTTCATTACTAATGTATGTTTGTTCTTCAAGTCCATATGTCACAAGATATTAGTATTCCAAAGTTGAGCAAGTTGCAAGCAATGGTTGTTGAAGTATTATCCTGGTTGGAGATGTACATCCCACCTTCGTTCTTTGACATTTTGGTGCATTTGATTGTTCAATTTTTTGGGAGATTAAGTTGTGTGCTCCAGTTTTCTGAGATGGAAGTAACCATTCAAAAGATATATGGAAATTTTCAAATAATTTTAAAAAAAATGGTACATGCCTGAAGCAAGTATTGTGCATCGTTATGTGGCAGATGAGGTAATTTAATTTTGTATAGAATATTTGAAAGAAGTGGAATTAGTCAGCATTCCAAAAAGTAGACATGAATGTAGGTTGGAGGGACAAGGTCTGAGGGGAGGTAAGATATTTATCCCCAATGTGGAAGATTTATGTGTTGCCCACATGTATGTACTTCGAAACCATGAGGAAGTTTCACCCTTCATCAATGTCCAAATGGATGTGATTATCTCATCTCATCCTCATTTCATTGAAGACCAAGTTCTTCAACAACATGCAAGAACTTTTACATCTTGGCTAAGATATCATGTGTACGTCGATGATCACTCTAAATTTGTCAATGGTTGGCTCATAGTCCTTTAGGATCATTTGGAGGATAAAAACATCAATGGTTACATTTTTTCCACTAAATCCTCATATGAGAAGAGTGTATCTCAAAATAGTGGCGTGTCCCTCTTATCGGAGGCACTACATGTTGCTAGTGCAATCGACAACAATTAGATGGAAATGGGAAACTTAAACCATGAGTGAGAAGGTGTTAATGGTGACAAATAGGTGGATATATCAAATACGGGTGGGGTAATATGGATAATTTTAAAAAATGGGTATATGACCCATTTTATGATGGGTGAAAACCTGGTTAGGTTGAAACCTACTCAACCCGCGGGTCAAAATCATCAACCCGTGGGTTTAAAATCACCCTAACCTGTGGAATTTAACCCATATATTGAGCCAAATGAGTTTTATATACCAAATCATATGGGTAAACCCATGAGTTTCATCTCATATATTAACCTATATTTGTTTATATACGAACTTGTATGGGTTTCAACCTATATATTGGACTAATATGAGTTTATATACAAACTCATATATGTAAACTGGTGGGTTTCAACCCATATATTGGCTCATGTGGGTTTATATATCAATTCATATAGGTAAACCCACGGGTCTATCCATTTTAAAAACTCATGGTCAACCCATAAACCCAACCAGTCCGACCCATATTTTTCGTTACCCATTTGACATGTTGCCTATTTTACCCATAGCCAATAGTGTTTAAAAATTAGTAGACCCATTTGATCTGCGGGTTATGGGTTCTGTTTTCCACCCCATGGTTCTTATAAATATCATATTGACCATCAGCAAGTCTGTCTACATTATCCGGATGAAGAGAACTAATAAATGAACATTAACGAGAATGAGGACATACAACATCTCCACCAAAGACTTAATCTTAGGGGAAAAAAATTACCGATACACTGGGTCCTTGTTTCTACTCTGCCTTTTCAACATCACTCTAATCTATTGAGAGTATATGCATTATTCCTCAATATGCATTTGAACAAAACTAGAGAATTTTTTGACTACATTTCTTTCTAACACTCAACCCTCTAGGGATTGTGAAGAAACATTCCTAAGCGTTATTGGGCATGAATTTTTTTCTTAGAGATTCTCTCATCTTCAGAAGCATGGTAATTAAAAAAAACCAGATCTTCCTTCCCCGATCTCGGGCTTGATGTATGAAATCAAGAATTCGATATCTGAAGAATAAAGAAGAAATATGGACAGAACTTACTTGAAAATATGGGTTCAAATAGGATATGAGTTCAATGAAAAAGAAGATAGTAGGACGAAATTTGAGAAGGCTAAGAGTCCTTAATAACATTGAAATATGCAAAAATGAGTAAGAAATAGAGAAAATAGAGATGATAACTTCATAATTAGAGCAGTTTCCAAAGTTAAGTGCAATGATGATTACCTCAAAACTCGGCGACAACCTGTAAGTACGAGGAAAATTTTCTCTATCTCTCATTTGTAACCCGCGCTGAGAAGATGTGTGGCACATCAATAAGTAGTTATGGGAGGTCGTCGATGTACCTCTCAAAGTTATAATTTATAATCTCTAAATGCTTGCTAAATACAATTAAGTAGATAGTGGCAAATTGGGATCGTCCACAAGAAAGAGAGATATTCCTAAGGATTTATGTATATAAGGTGGATAATAGCATAGATATAGATATACATAGATAAATAAATAAAAGTAAGCAGGGGGTTGGTTGATTGGTTTTTCTAAGTTATGATTTAAAGATAAGACAACTAAAAAATTAAAGGGAAAAAATACTAATCATGCAACAAACTAATAAAAAGATTATAAATCAACAGTGACAAAGTCTTGGGGTAATTGATTCTATCTTCCAAACCTCTTATAGATCATAGACTCATTCATTCACATTTAATGCCTATAAGGAATGTTATCCCTTTCATTTTGAGATAAACATTCATTTCTTCTTAAGAGTAATTTGCAAAACCAATCAACGACAATTTGCAAACCTCATTCATAAGCACTTTAGACAAACAACACCTAAAGGTATTTCATCAATGGCATCATACACAAAGAACCATAGATTTGATAACAACTACAAGCATTCTACCAAATGCCTAGCCATTTAATCAAACAAAGCATTTATTATATTTAGCCTAGAACAATCAACATTCAATATTCAACCTTTTAGTCCTACCTTAGGATAAATATGATTAAAAAAATCATTAACATACTTATCTAGCAAGATTAACATCATTTTCACAACAAGAAGTTCTAATTCAATGTTCTTGGATTTTCATGCCAAAGAGGTAAGAAATTGTACACTTTCCTAACACCCTAACACTGAACCATACAAACATTTTATATTCTCAAACAATCCATAGAATAAATGAATTAAACATACACATTAATAGAAAAATAAATTCGAAATAATAAATGCTTCAAGAAAGAGTGCAATAGAGATTTTCACTACATGGGTTTGGATGTTTCAATCAACTACTCACAAGTGATTAATCTAGCCTAAATAATGAAAACCCATAAAAATATCTAAAAAAATTCATGGAAGAATTACAAAAACTAAGAAAATGTGAAGAAAAACTAGGGTTTTGAGGCCCCGGTAGGGCTTATCCAAATGGGGAAGAAGGGAGGTTACTTATAGTATAGTTTGGTCAAGAAAAAATAATAAAAATGTAGCAAAGACACGCGGGCGGGTGCCAAAGTACACGGGCTGTGCATTTTACATCCAAGGGCTATTGTGCCCCCTTTGTTTTGGGAGCACGGGCACGCGCTTAAGTGCACAGGCCGCGTGCCTGTCGGTCCCTATTTTCTTCAACTTGTATGCACTGCTGTCGGTGAACCGATGATCCAATTTGAAAGTTTTTGTAGTCAATTTTATAGCGCTCGAGAAAAAGAATCCAATGGTAGCACCCTTGGAGGTTGGTTCTTCTCTGATTGTTCTAACAACTTGGTCCAAATAATGGGTCACAATTCATCCATTTCTTTGTCTTCCTTATTCGGCCCTTCTATCTTCTACCAAATTTTGACTGGTAGCTTTCAATCTTCTACCATCCTTGCAAATGGACTTCACTAAACCACTCTGAAGTGCTTACGAGAAATCTATAAATTAAGCTCACATAAAGGAATCTAGATTCTCGTAAGAACCAAAAATTCATTAGACACAAAATAGTTTACAAAATGAAGATTTTAGATACGAAAACCGAAAACAGTCATTTAAACCCATTATGATGTAAACCAACTTAAATCTATAAATATTCTAACAAAAATATTACAAAAGAGATGTTAAATTTTTTGGAATATACATGCATTTGACGTCTCATCACCAGACATTTAATACTATCGTGTTATAATCCTTATTTTGAATGGTAACATTTTTATTTCAAATTTTGATAATTTGAGATATATTATTTCTTATTACTACACATTTTTGTACATTGATTAAGAAGTCCTATTATATTTATAATTATTTTATTAATTGATATTTTTATTTTAAAATAATGATTTGTTTCTAATATATTTATTTTAAAATTTAATAATAAAAGGACATTTTTTATATAAATAAAGGTAAAGTCTTTGGGAAGACCGTCATTCCATAGGCTTATAGAAATATTGTATTTAATTTTTAAAAAAAAGATAAAAGGTGTTAGTTGAAATATAAAAAATTTATTATGCAACGTAAAATAGTTATAAAGTTTATAACCTGATTCATGCATATCTTCATTTCTTCTAATTTTCACTTTAAACTTTGGTCTATCCCTGACTTATGGAAAGACTATCTTTCAAGAGATGGACTCTAAATTAATTATTAAAATTTAATTGCAAATATTTATATGTTTTAAAAAAATGAGTAACATTGGATTGGAAAAAATGACATCTATATTAGTTTCCTCATATGTCGTGAATTTAAGCAACATAATAAATCAATACCAGTTAGTGATGCTCAATATGTTATATAAACAATGACACAATAATTAAGTGATTAGATTATTATTTTTTGGTCCCCAACATAGTATCTTTTACCATCTTTTGATCCCCGAGAGTAAAACCACATTATTTTAGTACCCCACAAATTCAAAGCAAAATTTTTGGTCCCAAAAAAATTCAGACTGGTTTTCAGGTAAACTGACATTATTTCCGATATGGTTAGGGGTATTTTCATAGTTTTACTTATTAAAAAATAGCAAAAATTAAAAAAAATACACTCGACCCTTTGATTTTCGATCAACGACGATGGAGTACGCCGGAGCTTCTACTAAGGAGCTTCTGTGGAGGCGAGGAGGAGAAGGTGGGTGCGTGGCTGGGATGGATGGAGGCGAGGAGGAGCAGTGGAGCTTCTTCCCAGATTGAGTTGTCTGATTCGAAGAGAAACTTGATTCAAACAGGGGCCAAGGGTGAAGAATTCGATGGCGAGGAGAAGCAGTGGAGCTTCTACGATGGATGGAGGATGTCAGAGCAACAGTGGCACATCCACAGTGAGTCCGCGGTGGAGCAAGGTGACGATGACTGCGCTAGGGTTGGCGAGGAGATGGTGAGGCAAGGCGGCGGTGTTGCTTCAATTTTTGCCAGGTGTGTCTGATCCACTAGCGTCTATGAAGAAGACGATACCTGAAAGCAACGATGACGACAATGGCAACGGATGATAGCATATGGCAATAGCTACAGATGACGACAATGGAAACGGATGATAACATGTGGCAATAGCTACAGATGACGACAATGGCGGAAAGTAGCGGAGGAGACAGAGCCAATTGATTATCGTTTATGAAGAAGACAATACCCTCACCATTGTCGTCGCCGTCTAATTATTCACCTTCAGCCCCTCTTTGAATCATTTTTCTCTTCAAATCGGATGGCTCAATCTGGGCAGAAGCTTCACTGCTCTTCCTCGTCTTCTCACCCTCGCTGTTGAATGGATTTTTAGGATATTGGTGATGGGGTTTCTTGGGTGGCGATGAGGAGATGGGTTTCTAAGGTGGTGGATGGGAGTGGAATGACGGGGAGAATGCAAGGAATGATGGGGCAGAGATGGAGGTGTGGCCAGAGAAGGGGAACGACAGGGCCAGAGACGGAGGTGTGTTTTTAAATAAGTAAAATTACAAACATACCCCTAACCATATCAGAAATAATGTCGATTTACCTGAAAACCAGGAGGAATCTGGTTTTTGGGGACCAAAAATTTGATTTTAAATATGTGGGGTACTAAAAAATGTGAGTTTGCTCTCGGGGACCAAAAGATGGTAAAAGTTGCTAAGTTTGGGACCAAAAAATAATTAAGTCTAATTAAGTGATCTAAATGTGTTGCATTATTTGTGATTAAAAAATCATGTCATAAAATAAATTATGTCGCAATAATAAAAAACACTATTCTATATGTTGTTACATGTGTTTTAAAGTACCACTTCACATTATTCAGTATATAATAATATATGTTGAAAATGCACTACGAAATTTTAAATAAGGTTGTATAATGTGTCACAAATAAATATGCATCAATACATGTGAATGGCGCATAATGTGCTACAAACAACTATGCCTCAAAAATGCAAATGATGCATAATTTGTTGTCAGCATCCACACAACAATAAATTTAAATGACGAATAACATGTTGCATTAACACATGCATCTCTAATTGCAATTGATGCACAATGTATCGTAAATATACATGTGTCACTATATGTAAATGCCGCATAATGTGTCGCCAATATCCATGCATCATTAAATCTAAATGGCGCATAACCTTTCACAATAGCACATGCGTCACTTTGAACAACTGGTGCATAACGTGTTGCAAATATACATGTGTCACTAAATATAAATGCCGCATAATGTGTCACCAACATCCATGCATAATTAAATATAAATGACGCATAATATGTATGTGTCACCATGTGCAATTGATGCATAAAGTGTCGTAAACATGCATGCATCACTAAGGGTAAATATTGCATAATGTGTCGCAAACACATACAACATGTTTTTATTGACACAAAAAACGTTTCTTTATTTCTTTCACAAATGAAAAATTGTTTAGCTAACATAGTACACGAGTTGTCATGACACAATAAATTGTGATGCAAACAGTATCGTAAATATACATGTGCGACACTATATTAGTGACAAGCGACACATTTTGCATGCTGCAAAAGGTGACGTTTGTTGTAGTGACAATAGGACCCGTGTATTATTTATGGTCTGCAGTACATAAATTGCAACCATTGATCAAGCTATTTCTATGGATAAGATTTGTTCACATACAAAAGGGTGTTCTCACATGAACCCTCCCTATAAATAGGAAAAGTCAGGGACTTGATTGCAAAAATGGGTTTCATTTTGTAATTAATAGAAATTGATGGCTTCATATAAATACCATTTTTCATTATTTAATATTTTTCATTTTTGTTTATTAACTCTCTCCCAACTCTCTCGCAAGTCATACCTCTTAGATGATTCCCAAGCATTCGTTCTTCTTTTGTTGACACTTGGTAGGCTATCAATGTCGGACAGACTACAAAGTTTGAAAGGTGGGACATTCGTTATGCTTCGTATGTGATTCATAGGAGGAGATAACGGCTCCTTTATTCATCAATTACTTGTGCGCTAAGGAAGTTCTTGGCATGATATGCTTGCCATTCTACAATACAAGAGAGGTTGAAAGGTTTGCTTATTCTTTTCACCGATGCAAAGATTAAAGACAAATATTTTATTTGTTGATAGCAGTATTTTTAATATTTGGTTAGAAAGGAAACATCAAAGTTTCACTTCTAAGCAATTAAGTGCTAATAGTTTATATACTTTGATCCATATGATTATTTTTTAAGGGCAAAATGATGTAATGGTGAGTTATAAATTTGAGACTAAGCATAGCACATGGTGGATGGTTTTGAAAGTAATGATAGATAAAGGTTCAATCTCGTAAGTCGCACCTCTGCTTGGATTTGTAACTTCAATCTCTTCTCGCCACTGCCATTCAGTCGTAGATTTCCTCTTGTAACCTCATTCGTCATCGGTTTCATCGTATTCTCCTCTCATAACCCGTGCACCATCAATTCAACCTCTTTTCGTAACCTCTCATATCTGCCGATGCAATAAATGTTTTATCTCTGTTCCAGCATCCTTTTGTCTTTTCTCTGCATTTTGGCGTCAATTATTGTTAGTTTGTCTGTTTATTCAATTGAGATTCGTTAGATAGTTAGATTTTTTCTCTTATTAATCTATGTTTTTAAGATGTTTTGTGCATGATTTAATGTAAACAATGCACAATTTTTATGAAAATTATAAAATGTCAAATTTTAGTCTCATATGCTCAGTGTACTATAACATATACTAGTTGTAGGCTAACAATTGCATGTTTTAACAAAATAATAATAATTCATAACTTAACTTATACACTAACTTTTGGCAAAGTTTCATGATTCATACTCACAATTGTAAAACAAATTTATTTTAATACAAACGATACGTATAGTAAGATAACTCGTGCAAAGTCTAAATAAAACTTTTAAGAAAAATAAGCTCATTTGGGCTAATACTCACCAGATGTTTTAAACATGTTCATAGTAGTTGAACTCACACATTCACTGATTCAGATGTATAATTCATTTCCAAATTCTCAGCATACATTTTTTAAATTGTCATTGCACTTTATTGTGTATTGTTGGGAATAGATTGAGACTAGGAGATGAAATTTTGTTTGATTCAAATTGAATTTCACTGGAAAGAAACTAAACGTCAGTAGTTTGCATTGATTTGACATAGTGGCTACCAAAATTTAAAAAAAATAGATTTTAAATAGGTTTCGTCGTTGATAATTTAAAATAAAATTGGTAGAAAAATGACATGGATAAGGAATGCGCAGAAGGAAAAAATGTAGAAGGAAATCTGGGTGAAAAAGAAGAAGAAGAAGGAAGATTTTTGAAATTATTTCATAAAACCTAACCCATTTTGTTTTTAACCCCATGCGAAACTCAATTAATTTTCCTTCCTCGATTTTGGAAATTACAATTAAATCCTTGACCTATTCATAGTTAATGAACATGTCACTTGTTGTGAAATCTTCTCAAATAGTGCAATGTAATTTAACCATTATAATTGTTAAGATACTGACTTGCATCTGCGAGGTTGTTATTTTTGCGGAGCTTTACCCACGGGTGCAAGAGGGTCAAAGATAAGATTTATAAGTTGTTCTTGTACTCACTCCTAACTACAATAGCGTAGCTAGTGGTAAGTCTAGATGCCATCCACAGAAATGCTAGTGTCTAAGGGTTAGCCAAACACAACCTACAATCGAGCATCACCTCAATCGTGTGTCGGGAATAACTAGTATTAACAAACTTGTGAAATTTTGTATAACTAACAACTACGATCATGCAAATAAAGCAAAGTAAACTATCAATAAACTAATCTTGGGGTTTATTTGCATAACTTTACCGACATATGGATTTGATCCTAGATTTTAATCACATAAAAACATATAGACCTAAATTTATGATATGTCACGTAGTGCGGAGATAGCCATAAATTTCCATTGCCTGTCACAAACTACTTCGGCTCTCGTTAAACCATCTTATCCCTTCCATAAGTAGCCCAAGTTGGGGTGAACTCCAAGCCTCTGACTCCTTCCGTAATCTCACTCTTGGTGCTAACGAACTCCCGCTTAAATAAGCTAAGCCTTGCATCGGCCGCACCGTTAGATGAGACAGTAAGGCTATTACATAACCAGGCTCTCCACTATGGATACCAACCCTAGGCCTAGAGAGAAAAATGAATCAGTACCTTGCGATGACTCTAGGTTCAACACAACCCTAGTCGCTACAACCTATGAACACTCAATAATCAGGATAAGCCAAGGGTTCCCCTCTAAGAAATTTCTATACAGCAACCCACGGTCCTCCGCTCCTAACATTCAATTCCTCACAGGACTAGCTAATTAGGTTAAAGTCAAATAACCGTCTCGACGCTCACAAGATAGATTTAATGAACAAATCTCCGCGGTACTCACAAGACTACAATAGCGATAACCTAACACTCCTAAATTAGCAATCAAACCTAGTACGATATAATTAGGGGTGTTAAAAAAACTGAAAAACTGATAACAAGTCAAAACCGAACCGGTATTTAATTCGGTTTACCGGTTAATTGGTCAATCAGTTATGGTTATCCGGTTATGTAGGCTAATCTGTTTCTTTATCGGTTTCATTATTTTGTAATCGGTCTAACCATATAACCGGTAAGAGATTTTATAATATAATAATTAATTAATTTCAATCCCCAAAATTAATTCATTAAACTTTGGGCTTTGATCACAAACCCAATAATAAAATTTTAAATTACGAACCCAAATTAACTATTCTTTAAACTCTATATGATTAACCCATATATCTTTAAATAATAATTATGCCCAATGCAAATAATTATGCAAATTAAAGTCGTTGTAGGTTATAATTGGGCCCAACACTAATAATTATCAATGAGATGCAATTTTAATATTAATTCAAAAAATTAATCAACTCCCATGTAACACAATTATCCAATTTCTAAATTGTTTACCTTATATTCCAAGTTTTACAGTTCTAACTACTAATCAATATTAATATGGATTTATATTTATATTTTTAGTTTTAAATGAATGATATATATGATAATCGGTAATAACCGAAACATCAACTAAAATCGATACAACCAAACCGGTAAAACCGACACTATTATCGGTCGATTATTCGGTTTCGTATAAAATTTTATAAACCGGTAAAAATTGAAACCGATTAACCACCTAACCGACAAACCGACCGGTTGAACACCCCTAGATATAATGGAATGAATGAAATCATTTGAGCATCATAAAACATGTCATGGCATAAATCATACAAGAACATGATCCACAAATCATACACAATAATCATAACATAGAAAATTAAGGGAATCTAGGAATCTCACAAGTCCAAGTCAAGTTATGAATACAAATAACTACCCTAAGAATTTAACTACTCTACTAGCATTAAATCAATTACAATCATAGG
>JAULKK010298940.1:0-12715 GCA_032355705.1 Rubia peregrina
AGCTAGACGCTTAGAAGTCGAGTTGAGTGTACCCTGCGGGCTAGACGCTGCTTCTCGTGCTATTGAAGAGGTTGGGCGTGATTTCCTCTTCAGTTAAAGATCCAATATTCCGCAAAATCAGAGTCTTCGCAAGGAGATTCATATCAATTTATACTATTGCAATAGCATAAATACTATTAAGGGAATCATGGAGTGAAAAAGAGGCCAGAGATGCTGCTCACAAAAAACTTCTCTTGGACATTTGATAGTAAAAAGGTTGCCACACCACAGAAATCTTCCAGCAGTTTCTATGCCATTTCATCTTCTTCAGTGGGTTCAATTTTGACCTTGAGGAATCCAACATACATAACATCTGTATCGGGAGAGCAACCATCATTTACATGGAGATAGAGAGAATCCTTATCAAAGCTAAAGCACCATTTTCCAGTTTTGTTGTCTTCGTTTGCATTCAAGGGAAATAAATTTATCACAATGATAATTCTGCTACGACGAACAGGTGAGGCATCTGACTCTCCTCAGTTCCCGTACTATCAGAGATTCCTCCGGGAATAGCCATCAACCTTGGAAGAGATCTTTGAGTTTGAAGGAATTCAATTTTAAAAATAGTTGAAACATGGTTGAATATACAAGTATTGGAACAATCAACCAACAGTCAAACCACAACTCCAATCAAACTAAAAAAACTCTCATTTTGTTTGTAATTCAACAATTAAAATCAACATGCAAACACAACATATCACAAATTCACCTCACGAGAGCCTTAATATCGAGTTTGCATGCAACCTTCCACAATTTTCAAAAAGCAAACATAAATACATATTACAGCATTCGACCGCATAAAATTACACACAGATATGCACTCATACGATTTCAATTCAAGCACGAATGAACATTTAAGAAATGAAAAGCATATCATAGAGAGAGTCAAGGCGCAAACTGAACCTAATTTGCAATTGGCAATGCTCCGGTGGAGAGGTATTGTCGAGTGCTAATCCTACAACCCTTGAAGTTGTCGTTGATTGCCTCAAAGAGTTTCTAGAAAGTTTTCAGTGGTGAACCACAAAAACGGAATGAGAGAAAAAAAATAGTAAAATATCAAACCAAGTGTGGAAATGATTTTGACGCTACATCTTATGAGAATAAACACTTTAGATTAGCTAATGGCAACACATCTTATGATATTCATCACCCATGCATGTATGAACTGTTCTTTTCTCTTCTTCTTCTTTTAAAATCCCTTTCTCTTTCAAGCTTTTGGTGGCTTTCTACTTCTCAATCTAAAATTGAGTCACTTCCTGCCGGAATCCCTTCAGATAATCTGGGTACAACTGAGAATAGTGAAAACAAATTTTTCAATGAGGTGGGGCTCAATGAATATGCAACTCCTAATCTGATTCAAGTTTCAAGCATTGCATCTTCTGTTGTTCAGTTTGGTGCGCCTAGCAATAATACTTCTGAGATAGGTCTATATTCTTTTCAAGTTCCATCCATACACTTATATTACAATTGTCTATCATGTTGGTAGTGGGGAAAATGTTTTGGGCTGCTTTCTCTGTTTCAGTTTGTCAATGTATCTTTCAATTTTTAATACACTTTCAATGTTCTTAAACTTCTATGTCAATTTTCTCTTCCCTTGAACAGTTGTTTTGAGATTGGATTGTGCATCTTGCGTGATGAAAGATCATTTGAAATGCTTTTTTTTTCTTGGGGTCACGAAACCGCATGGTTTTAGATGTAAAAGGCCTTATGATATTTATCACCCATGCATGTATTAACTGTTCTTTTTAAAAATATTTTCTTTCGTGATTTTGGTGGTGTGCTAACCTCTTTTACCCCAGTATTTGTATTACTTTTTTATTTTTTTGTGGTCAAAACATTATATTTCAGACTGCAGTGAATCGATTCACATAAATGCGTCAAAGACAGTTTCAAATAGTTAGCAGGAAAAATATGGATTTCCACTGAATGGTGGCTATTTCCAAACCTTCCAGTCAATTCAAATCTCCTGGAGAAAGAAGAAATGAGGCACTTGACGGAGAGCATAGGAATTCCTAACATCAAAAAGTTGTTGATCATTAAATTGAATTAAATCGGTCTTGAAAAGAAGCAAATAAGCAAAGATAAAATTGCTTGTTGTTTGTACGTATGTATATGTAGTTGTACATTCGACATTTGTACATCGCAAGTATTTATTCATCGTAAATACTATCACTACTCATAATGGAACTTTGTGCAGTGCCACAATCAAGTTGGTTGTATTCTCTTATTTACTCATTATTCACGTAAATGTGTATCTACCATGTGGTCCATTTTCTACCGATTAATACTTCCATATGATTGTGGTGTTAAGACTGCATAAAATTTTGATTTAAGTTTCCTGTATCGTTTAAGTTAGATTATAGATTTATTATAATTTAGTCTTCTTTGATAAGGTAATGAAGAATCTACCATATTTTTTACATGTTGTATTATTTAAACCATGAATTAAGCTATTAAATTTAGTTAGCATACTTTTAATATTATTTTTTATTATTTTTTATGTAATATGTTATAATAACTATAATTATTTCTGATATTTTCTTTTAAAGATAGATCATTTTATATGTTTAATAAATTGACGATTGATTGATTTCGAACTGATATTTTATATTCTTATTACTATAATTTTTACAACTTTAAGTGTTAATATTTCTTATATAAAATACATACATTTTATTTTTGTTTAAATATATAATAACTGAATATTACACTTCCTATGTCCCAACCGGATTTGCAACAAGAGAAACGGGGAGCATTATGGTCTTCTAAAATAACAATACTACCATTCCTACTCCTCTATCTACCATCCACCATCACGGCGTTATAAAACTACAAGAACAACCACCTAAATAACCAAAAAAACCACTACCTCCTGCACAAAATTAAAATAGCGACCATACAACCATCATCCGAATCGTTTTGTTGGAAAATGAAAACCTTTCAATCCGAATCGACGTCAATAAATTTTGATCATTTTGATTCGGCATCGACGTCAGTCACCACCCTACAAAACCTTTATATTTCAATTTCTGATTCATAAACACTCAATCGAATCCAACAAAGTGCATAGATCCAAAACCCTCAATTGATTTCTAATTCAAAAACCCTCCATATTTGAACTGAGCACATAGATCTTCTTTATTCCATTCGATGGTGACATAAAAGATGAAGAAGATGACATGGGAAGATGATGAAACTTGGTAGAATCGGGTGAAGAAGATGGCGGAGGATGAACGGAAGAAGATGGTGACGGAGGAAGAAGATAAAACTTGGTAGGATATGAGGCAAATGGAGGAAGAAAAAAGTAGAGGAGAAGATGAAGTTGGGAAAGCTGAGGAGAACGAATGAAGAAGATAAAAGAGAGAAGATGAAGTTGGGTTGGAAAGAAATACCCTTTAATAGAGAATAAATATTGAGAAGTTAAGGGGTAAGAAAGTCTTTTATTATGCTGAAAATTTCCTAAAATAGAAAGAGTGCAAATTTTTCTGAGACGTCTCAAAAAGGAAAGAGTGCGAACCTAGTTGGGACGGAAGGAGTATATGAATAAGGATCGAGTATTTATTTATTTTTTAGAAAAAAGAGTATAGATTCGGATATTATAATATTATGTGATAACTAATTTATTTTAAATACCGCAACATGTGTAATTCTCATAAATATGACAAAAAATTTACTATAAATTATATTATAGTTTATACTCCTTTTGTCTCACTAAAAATTGGTTATTTAATTTTTTACGGTTTTCAATAATCATGTTTGACCATTAATAACTCTAACTACACATAATAATTATGCATAAAAAATTATATTTATAAAATACTCCCCCCTTCCCACTAATAACTTACTACTTTCATTTTTAGTCTGTCCCACTAATAACTTTCTATTTCTAATCTTTCTACATTTAACAATTAATATGTGGTCATAACTCTTCCTTTCATTTGATTTAATGGGCCTAGTGTCATCGCCCATTAAAAAATGACACATAGACTTGTCTTAAAATTTGTGTAAAAAATAATTTGGAACTTTAAGTTGGGACGGAAGCAGTAGATGTTAAGACGAATTTAACAACATCTCACAAGGTATTTTTATTATGTATATTAGTTGAAAAATAGAGTCAAAATTTATAAAATTTGACTTTAAAAAAGTAATTAAGCAAGTTTTAATGGGACGGAGGGAGTATTTTCGTTCATAAATGTGTGCATCGGCACAGGTATTATCTAGTATATATCTATATTATTATATACTAAAAGAGCAACTTCTTGGAAAAGTGGCATCCCCACACTTAACCACATCAAATTTCATAAATTTTTGACAAGTGCCACTTTGAAAGCTTGCCACATCAACTTTAAAATTATTTAATTATTAAATATAATATATTTAAAGTATTGGGATATTTAGTTTTCAACATGCTCCCTTGAAATATGTATGATTAAATTTAGCTTACCATAATTAATGATCTATTTCCCATACTTTCTTTTAATCTTCCATTCTCTTGACTGCCTCTTATTCCCACCTTCCTCATTTCGCCTTTCTTTATTCCAAAGACAAAATTTTGTGAGAGGCCGTCTCGCAGTGAGACCAAAGATTAATGTGTAATATAATGAAATTTAATTAGAGATGAGGTTCCAAATATAATTAAAGAAAGTTTGGGAGAGGAAGGAGGGATCTGGGTGCAAATACCACTTTTGGGGGTGCTGGGTATAAATAATTGGAAATTAATTATTCCAGGTCATAAGAATCTTGTGGGTTAAGATCAGGGTCTGAGAAATTCACGAATAAATTTTTTTCCCATTTTCGTGCAATGCCCGAGTTTTTACTACCTGACTTGATGTTTCATTTCCAGTACTTGATGTTTCAACCAAACCTTGCGATGTTTTTTCGGAACCCTTTTTTTCACTAAAATCATGTCTTTTAAAGTTGAAATCTTGATCTTTTGTTGTAAATATTGTGTTTGCATGTTAAATTTTTGATATTCCATACATGTTGACGTTATCTTAAATTTTAATTTATAACTTGTACTTTCATTTTAATTGATGTGTTAGTTCTTCAACGTGTCCTTTTAAAAATTGACATTGATGTTTGTTTTCTGAATACTATATTCTTATTTAGTGATTCCTTGATGTTTCAATCGCTTTGAAATGGTTTTTTAATTTATAGTATTGATTTTTTAATTTTTTTTAGTGTTCCATTTTGATGTTTTAAATTTAAAGTGTATTTTAGTATTTTTATTTGATGTTTTAACTCCCTTATTATGATGTTTAAATATTTAAACTACCTTCGCAATGCACATCTTTTTATTACCGGGATTGATGTTTCATTTACAGTATTTGATGTTTCAATGAAACCTTGTGATGTTATACCAGAAGTTGACACTAGTTTGAGATATATTACTATCTTAATTTTTTTTATTTTAAACTTATACTTTTATTTTGATTGATGTGTTAGAATTTTAATGTGTCTATTTAAAATTCAATTTCGATGTTTTAAAAAAATATTAGTAGTTTATATTTGATGTATTTCTTGATGATTAATAGTGAGAATTGATTTTTTTTGTTTTAATACCGAAGTTTTATTATTTTTGATATCACTGTCACATTTTAGTGCACTCATTGATGCTTTAAAATTCATTTTATTTTTATTTAATGTTTAAATATTTTTTAATAATATATTTATTATTTTATTTTTAAATATTTTAATTTAATGTACATTTTAAATATTTTATATGATGTTTAATTATTTTGATGTGTGTTTTTATTGTTTTCATTTGATGTTGAATTATTTTAATTTGATGCGTATGTTTTTATGTTTATATTTGAGGTTAAATATTTAAATTTGATGTATAAAATTAACATTTAATTATTTTGATGTGTGTTTTTATTATTTGCATTTTATGTTAAATATTTAAATTTGATAATTTAGAGATATTATTTGATTTTACATACTATAGGCTTGATGTGGCTATTAGTTAGATGTTTGGGCTGATTTTTAGCTCAACACCTGACCATATTTTCGGCCCAAAGTGTGACCTGAAAGTTGAAACTGTCTGAATCCTCATCGCCGGGATCCCTCAATCGATGCACTTACCACCGGAATCGCATATCGGAATTACCATCTGATTCCCTCAGCTCCGGAATTTTGAAACATGCGACGTTAACATTGAAATCCTGGGATCAGAACTACCTTTTGTATCCCTCATCACCGGGAACTCGCAATTGGCATCGTCAGCACCAGAATCGCACCATCATCCCTAGAGGACCAGAAAAATTATAGGATATGTTGATAGCACTTACGAAGTCAGCAGCTTTAAACTTTTCGTTCATTTTCTGATAGAATATCTATTGAAAGCTTCAAGGGTTACGATTCACGAAGGTTTTCCACTGGAACATCAACAGCTCTGGAAGCACATATCTGGACATCCTTAACAATCGGTGGCCCAAGAGAATGAGGTTTAATTATTTCCGATTCCCGATATCAACTCCATTTTTTCGGTGAATCAAATTACTTTGAAACTCCTCCCGCCATGTTGATTCGATTCTGTGAAAATAGACAGCGGTGGATGGATCGGGGAAGGACGAGAGTGAGGGAGGGGGAGGAAACAATGGTGAGGGACGCGAACTCATCTCCGGCGAGGGGTGGTGGCGAATCCCCGGAGAAGGGGAGGAGTGAAGTTCTATCTTTTTGTGGTTATTTTGCAATTTG
Source organism: Rubia peregrina (assembly GCA_032355705.1). Lineage (NCBI taxonomy): Eukaryota > Viridiplantae > Streptophyta > Magnoliopsida > Gentianales > Rubiaceae > Rubia > Rubia peregrina. The sequence continues at coordinate 6,739 of JAULKK010298940.1, forward strand.
ATCCCTATAGTTTTCCAGTACTTTAAGAAAAGACTCCGATTCTAAAGTATTTATTAATTGATCCCCTAATTTAATTTTCTTTTTATATTTTCACAATTTGTATTTAGCCCTTGGTCTCACCATAAGACGGTCTCGCAGGAGACGGACTCTATTTCAAAACGTTCCTTATTCCAAAACACCTTCGCCCAGGGTTCTTCCTCAACTGATTCCTAGCAACAGAAAAATAAAAATATAATTTTGAAATAAATAATTATTTTTAATAATATTAATATTTAAATAGTAAATAAATATTTTATTTTATTCAATTTAAAATTATTTTTATATAATCATAAAAAAAATCATTGGTAAAAAAGTAAAATTAGTTTCATTCTACTTCTAACTAATTGCATCTCTTAGGGTGCACCAAATTTGGTGCGGTATGTGAGTATAGACTTTGCAGCACTATATTTGTTTACACCTCCAACGGTCGAGGATTGAATGTAGTCTAGCGGTTGAAGTCTAGTACTACTACCATGAGATCATGGGTTCAATCCTCACCAAGGGCAAGGGGAGGGGTGGAATTTTATAGGGGGCTCATTTGAGCTATTACCCTTTTTAAAAAATTAAAAAAAAATACACCTCCAACGGTCATCTAAATTACACTATATTTGTTGTGGATGGACAGTAAAACACAAAATTACTGTTTTACTATCCACTACACCAAATATAGGACATTAGTATTTTTATTCCAACATTTATAAATCTTTTATTTGTTTTCTATTTACTTTCATTAGTTTTGGTTAGTTCTTAATTTTATATTTTTCTCTACTTAAATACAAATAATATTTATAATAAATTAGATTAAATATAATAATAATTTAAGATTAAAATTTTGATTAGAAAATAACTACTCCGTATTTGGTGATATTTTATAGCTGATATTTTATTATAGATGACTCCGTATTAATTTATTAATGTTATAAACATAATAAAGCTCTAATGGTATATGGGTAAATGAATAATTTATTTCATTCAATTTAAAATTATTTTTAAATAATCATAAAAAAATCATTGGTAAGAAAATAAAAATATTTTCATTCTACTTCTAACTAAAGGGGTCTCTAAGTGTGCACCAAATTTGGTGTGGTAGGTGACTAACGAGTGTATTATAGACTTATGCGGCACTATACGTTATGACATCTCCAACCGTCATCTGAATTACATTATATATGTTGTGGATAAACAGTAAAACACTATATTACTGTTTTACTACTCTATCCATTTCATTGGATGTGACATATTTTCCTTCTTCTTTTTTTGTAAATTTGTCACATTTTACTTTTATAGGAAGATTCCTTCAGTTTCATCCACTCATCCTACTTTTCCCTTTCTAAATTTAATTTCATCTACACATTTCATTCACTTAAATCCAATCACCTAAGGCTATGGTGACACATCCAAGGAAACGGAGGTAGAATTAACTGCACCAAATATAGGATATTAGTATTTTGTTCCAAAATTTGAATATTTTATTATTAGTTTTCTATTTAATTTAATTAGTTTTAGTTGGTTCTTAATTTTACATTTTTCTTTATTCTAGTTTATTGATTTAAGCCAAAGTCTTTGGAAAGACCGTCTTAACTGAGGAATCAGGCTAGACAAGAGCACCTAGATAGACTAACTGAGGAAAATGATTTCTGGAGGCAGAAATCTAGACAACAGTGGTTAAAGGAGGGTGACCTTAACACCACATTCTTCCACAATTCTGTCAAAGACAAACATAACAGGCTCAGATTAAACAAAATTAAACATGACAATCTCATTTTAACAGAGCAGCACCAAATAGGAGAAGCAGCAGCCATTTATTATAGGACATTGCTAACTGAGGACAGCACGGACATAACAGGAACTAGCCTAACTCATTTCCTCAATTTTATCCCCACCACAATCACTCAGGCAGATAACATAACACTCCTACAGCCAGTACAGATGGAAGAACTCCATCATGCAGTGTTTAATCTAGGTGAACATAGCTGTGGTGGACCAGACGGTTTTAATGGAAAATTTTACAGATGGGCTTGGGAAATAATAAAATTTGATCTACTAACCTGTGTTAGGGAGTTCATGTGTGGAGTCCCTATGCCTAAATCAGTAACCAGCTCCCTCATTACCTTGATTCCAAAAATCCAGACCCCTACTCAGTTCACAGACCTCAGACCAATTAATCTGGCTAACTTTAGCAACAAGGTAATTTCCAAGATCCTTGCTGTTAGGATCAACCCTTTGGTCAATAAATGTGTTTCAATCGAGCAATCTGCTTTCATCAAGGGAAGAAGCATTTCTGATAATATCCTTGTGATGCAAGAAGCTGTGAGAATGCTGGACAAATCTAACCAATGCCTTAATGTCATAGCCAAATTGGATATGACCAAGGCATTCGATAGAGTATCATGGCCAATGCTAAACTCTCTACTCCTTAAATATGGATTTCATGGCCATTTTGTGAAGCTCATCATGACTAACATAAAATCTGCTTTCTTCTCGGTACTAATCAATGGCTGTCCACATGGATACTTCTCTGCCACAAGGGGTCTCAAACAGGGAGATCCCTTATCTCCTACGTTATTTAATTTCATAACGGAACTCTTAAATCGAGGATTAAAAGCTATGTTCAGGGATAATTTAATGGACAGTTTCTCAGTCCCGGGTCTACAATTCAGCTTATCTCACTTGTCTTACGCTGATGATACTGTCATATTCTTTAAGGGAACTAAAAAGTCTTGTACAAATCTGATTGCTTTTTTGTTGCAATACCAATTAGCTTCAGGTCAGAAGGTGAATTATCATAAGAGTGCTTTCTATGTTGGTTCAAAGACCAGCTCTATAACCAGGCATAGAATCCATGCACTAACTGGTATGCAGCAAGGTTCCCTCCCCTTCAAATATTTGGGTGTCAATATCTACAAGGGTAGGAAGCTTAATATACACTTCAATGAGATAGTGGAGAAAATAAACTTTAGGATTTCACACTGGAATAATAGATGGCTATCTCCAGCAGGTAAAATAATCCTAGTTAAGCATACTCTAGCTTCAATCCCCATTCACATATGGAGTGTCATGTCCCCCACAGCCCATATCATTGAAAAAATTGAAATGATCTATAACTCATTCTTATGGGGGGATACAGCTGATGAAACACATAGACACTGGAAATCATTTGCTAGAATGAGCTTCCCATTTTCAGAAAATGGTCTGGGATTCATTGCAATACAGGATTTCATCACAAGTTTTTCATTAAAACTCTGGTGGAACTTACAGATGGGTACTTCCCTCTGGTCTAAGCTTATATGGTCCATCCCTAAATCTTACCTCAATTCGGATGCTTGGAATAGAGTGCGTAAGGTTTCTCATCTAGCATCACAGCACACAAAAATTCTGGTTGGTAAGGGGCAGGTGAGCTTCTGGATTGCAAATTGGTCTGGAATGGGAAGTTTAATTGACCACTGGAACCATGACATTCACATCTACTTGCCATATCTTACTGTTGCACAATTCATGAATAATGTGACACTTCACACACACCACCTAGCTTCTGGACTACCCATGCATGTCATTAACAAATTGCAGGATCCGATTACATTGTATGATCACAGTGATCGAATGATATGGATGCATTCATTCACAGGTATGTTCTCAGTACATAGTGCATATCAGTTGATTAGAAAGAAAAGAAACAAAGTCTTAAGCTTGGATAAGGTATGGTCCCCGTTCATTCCTCCAAAGATCTCTTTTCTCATCTGGAAACTATTAAATAACTGTCTACCATTTGCTGAAACTTTAAATCGTTTGGGAATAGTTTCTGTGCATAAATGCCCTTTCTGTCAATCTATGGACACAATGAATCACTGTTTCAATCTATGCTATGTGGCTAAATCAGTATGGGATTTTGTTTTTGGCTTGCTGGAAATAAGACCCACATTTAGGATGCATATTTTTGATCATCTGTCCTGCATCTGGTCATATCCATGTAGAACAAAAACAAAGTTGAATATCATTTCAGTAGCTAGTTCAGTAACATGTTGGATCATTTGGAAGGCTAGATGTAGTTTCCTATATGACAATAGAGCATTGAATATAACGGGAATGAAAAAGGAAATCATGCTTACCCTCACTGATATTTTCAAAATCCACCCTCAAAAAAAATCTGAGGAATGTTCCATTCTTATTCAGCTTGGAGTGATGACAATTTTCAAACTTAAACCTCCAAAATTGATTAAGGCATACAAATGGAACCCTCCTGACATCGGATTTAAATTAAACACTGATGCTTCTGTGTCTAAGAACTCAATCAGTGCAGCAGGTATTATAGTTAGAACCCCATCTGGGAATCCAACTCTGACAGCATTTAAATCCCTAGATGGCTTAGACTCGGTCCTTCATGCTGAGATACATGCTCTAATGGAAGGACTCAGACTATGTATTGAATTTCAATTCTTTCCTTTGATTGCTGAATCTGATTCTTTGCAGGCAATCGAAATTATTAATTGCACTTCACCAGTTCCCTGGAAACTCCAGAGAGACTTATGGGAGATCCGCAGATTGGCTGGAGACAGGGAGATCACATGGAAACACAGCTACAGGGAACAAAATACGGCTGCTCATACACTGACACGATCTATGATTACCCAGTCCACTGAGTGCACCATTGTCCAACCATCAGAGCGTTCTCAGGCCTTGCGGTCTGCAATCCGGGCAGATCAATTGGGGATCCCTTCGATCCGAACTTCGAGATCACAGTCCTCAGCACCACCAGTCCGAGATCCGATCCTCGAGACCACAGCAACACAACCAGGTCGCATCATCCGTTCATAGCTCTTTTCATTCACGGATTCATATTCCAGGAGAGCATTACTCAGCTAAGGATATTTCAACTGGGTTTTGGACATTCTTCTGACTGCTCTGTGTTTCGTTCTTCGGCGATTCACTAAAAAGTTCGAAGAATGCTACCACTTACCGAGTCTATTTTGTAATCCTTAACAATTGCTTATCAATTCCTAACTTTTTTGGAAGCAACTTGCGTTGCTTCAAGAGCTACAAGCTCAATCATGTAAAACTACATTAAGCTTCGGGCTTCACTTGCTTTCATTTCTGCCGTTTCATAGGTTTGGGAAGGCCTAATTCATTTTCCCCCATCTTCGGATGGTTTCAATTAAAAAAAAAGTGTCATATTCTCGATCCTTACAATACCTCGAAGTTCACTTGAATAGAAAGGAAGTTTTCACAGTTTCGTTTTCCAAGTTTTTATAGGCTTAAAAATTGTTCCAATTTTTTTTGAAAATAAAAAACAAAGGGGTCAGAATCTGTGACTATCAGATCGGAAATTGAGGGTTTGAAAAATTCGGATTTGGGGCTGATTTGTAATTTTCAAAAAGTTTGGAGGCTGTTTTGCAATATTTGAAAATTTTGAATATTGCACGGCCGAATTTTTTTGGGAGTTAGAATCTTATTTTGTGATACAATTCTGAATTGTGATCGAGATTTATAGAGGAAAAAGGGAAAGAAAAGTGAGAAAAGAAAAAGGAAATATCTGATTCAAAGAAGGAAAAAGAAAGAGTAAATCCTCGTGAGCGAAGGAGAAGTTGATTTCTATATATATAAGGCTTGGCTTGAAGCAAGAATTCATATTGTTCAGTAGGTATTTATATACTTTAGATTTCTTGAAGAAATTGGGGTTAAGATTCTTAATCCTAGTTGATTTTGGAAATTCGTTTTTCATTATCATAACTTTTTCTAAGCCTATATCAAGCTTTTTTTGTTTTGATCATAACTTCTTCATTATAGCTCCGATTTGATCCATTCGAATTGCGTTGTCTTCATTATTCTTTGTAGAATTTGGAAATCCAGATCTTAGAGCCGATCTCAGGTTGTGTATATATATATATATATATTAATTTTTTATTTAAGTTGCAGCAGTACCTTGTTGCAGATTTGCTTGTTC
>JAULKK010298949.1:0-12713 GCA_032355705.1 Rubia peregrina
ACCTAGCAGTTTGGGCTATACACTAAATAGCAAAACTTGAAAACACTATTTGGTCTAGTTTGGGAAATTAACACTAGTCCAATGCCATTATTGGAATTCACCCCTTTCAAGATACAACTTTTCAAGTTCAAACTGATTGTTAAAGATGAAAATCCTTGGTAAGGATAAAACATAAGAATCCAGGTTCATCCTTCCGAAAGCTACAAAGTCATATGAGTTTTAACTTAGGCACGTATAGTTCAACTTATTTCAACTCCAACAATTTCATCTTAACTTCTTTTTTTCCCAGTTCTTCTCAACTTTTCCTAACTCATCTCAATTCATCTACGCTCCAATCAACTCAACTCACTTCTTTTCAACTTTTTTCACCTCTTCTCAACTCAACTATTTTCAGCTCCAATCAACTCAACTCAAATAATTTAATATCGTCTACTTTTAACTCCATTAAAAAATAATTAAAAAAATTCTTTAATCTTTTTTGAATATGAAACTTACAGTAAATATTTTCATATAAGAATGTATGAATTATTATAATAATTGTGATTATGAAAAGCATACATAGAACTACCCCGTTTCGTTAGATGTGACACCATAGCCTTAGGTGCTTTGATTTAGGTGAATGAAATGAGTTGATGAAATTAAATCTAGAAAGGGAAAAATAGAATGAGTGGATGAAACTGAAGGAATATTTCCATAAAAAGAAAATATAGCAAAGCCAGAAAAAATAACCAAAAAAGGGAAAGTGTGTCATATCCAATGAAACGGAGGGAGTATCATGTATGTTTAATTTAACATACAATTGACATATTATGTCATTCTTTATTAACAAAATGTTAAATACCATGTAATTTTAAAATCCTAATTCTAAAATCATTTAATTAAGTTTCACTTCAGTGTTAAAATATTAATTATAAAATTTACTAGGATTGAATATTGTAAAAACTAAAAGGTAAATATTGAGAAAAAATAGATAATTATCACTTTCAGATAAATTCAATCTAAATTATTAATCAGTGTTCTAAATTATGGAAGTATACATTACCAAATTTTACATCAGCTCATTAATTGTAAATTTTCTCAAAATGACTGAACTACATGCCTATTACTCAATATGTAGTTTAAATTAGTTCAACACATATAAATAGCATGAAATATGTAACTCAAATAAACATTAATATTTGCTAAATTACACATGACAGTTAAAAGTAATGCTGAAGAATATTTGAAAACTGTTTCATCCTAAGCTAATCATATATCTTCATCGGCACTCTGCTCTTCATCATTGCCTCCAATAAAGTTCCGAATTTGCAAAGCTACATTATTACGCACTTCTCGCATATCCCGTTTATTATATGCCGTTTGCAAAGCTACATTATTCGACAAATAAATGTAAATTTGCAATTCCTTGGCTGATCTCATGGTTTAGAAAAGGTATTCCAAGCTTGTGCATTTGAATGAAGTTATGAAGCGTGAAACAAGAAACAATAATAGCCATTTGGCTACTAGCTAATGTGCCCAATTTATATCATATTTTTGGCACATTTGAAGTCTAATTTTGTAATAGATTAAAGATTTAATTTGAATTAAATCAACATTTTTTCAATTAGAGGGTTAGGATGATATCAGGTGTTTTATGTTCTAATTATTTTATTTATGAAGTGTTTTGAAGATCATTTTGAAAACTTCGGGTTTTAAGAGTTCGAGATTGAAGAGGCGATGGAATTTGTAAAGAGACCAATTATTCTGGAAATTTGTAGAAGTTGAGCAGAGGGCTTGACACGGCCAATGTCAATTTGGCACGGTCCGTGACAAAGGGTCCAACAGGCCATTTTGTTGCTTTTCTCTTTTAATTCCTAGACTATAAATACCCCTCTCTCTCCCCCATTGAAGACCATGAATTTTCAACCTTCAAACCCCTGGTTTGCATTTACTCTTTCTTATTTTCATCTTTTCTCCAATGTTTACCATGGATTTTTGTGCTTTTGTTATGGGTTTAGCTAAACTGGGCTAAATATACTCTTGGGAGCAATTGGTAAGGATTTATAGTATGAATTTGTGGGATTTTATTTCTTCAATTTTGTACTTTGATTATCAAGTATATTTTGTGCTTTTTTGTGTAGTTAATGCATGATATCAACTATTTGATGATTGTGTGTTAATTATTTGCTAGATTTTTGGTCAAACCAAGGATACTTTCACTTTTTTATTGATATGACTATAGTTAGTTGATGTTAGGTTATAATTAGGTGTAACAACTAATTATGATGAATTATTGATGAAATTGCTTGGATTTGAGATGAATTTGAATGAGTTTGACTAATTATCAATGTGGCTCACTAATAACGATTAGCATGAAGACCGATCCTCGTAGTCGTTATTAGTAGATATATTTGTGTTATCCCAAGATTTCTCACTTGTAGAATATTGTGTTAGTTGTATTGGTTCTCCATGTGTATTTCTATTCTCGGGAAAGTCTATGACGCCAATCATCTAGGGTGACCCCGAGGATAAGGGTTATTGTGTGGCGCCGATCGCCCACTCTAACTATAACCGAGGAGAGGGGAGAAATATCTTCACCCAAAAGGTGTGAATAAGTTCTCCACAATATGTGATTAATGCATGATAATAGGAAGATTATTCAATGATCAAAGGATAACTAGAAATGTAAACCAATTGCGCCCAAGGCTCGTTATCATCTTAATTACATCTTCCGTGCTAGTGTGATTGTGGTTATATTAATTTCTCTAATTGTTGGTTAATCTAGTTATTTAAAGTAATCGTAGTGCTTTTGTAAAATCAAAACCCCCCAAGTTTGTTACCACACACGTAGAGTAAATTTTTCGTGAGCTTTTTCACTACTTTTAACACTCGATAAAACCTCATTTTCCTCGTGGACGACCCCGACTTGCTACTATCTACTTCCTAGTAGTTAGCCGCAATTAGGGTTATAAATACTATCTTTGAAAGGCGCAACGACGGCCTCCCAAATTCTTCAGCTTTTTATCCTTATGATTTCTGTCTGCCTTAGCCATTTCAGCCGGTGTAGGCCATGTCTGATTCATAATATAACATGTTAAAAAGTGAATTTTAACTCAAGGAAAGTAGAACTAAAACATCTGAAGAGCTCATATTCCAAGATTAGTATCTTATGCGACTGTACGAGAAACTTCAAGTTAATTCGAAAAAAAATTGTTTTTGCTGGCAATTAATTTTAAAGATAAAAAAATCTAAATTCAAGTTACCTGCTCTGCTGTCAACGGATCAGGAATATTTTCAACAAGTAAAGGTTCTTGCTTCGTAGGATCATGTAGTATGCACCTTATGACCTGAAATACAACAAGAATGTTACTTGATTAGTGTCATAAATCCATCCTTTGTTGTTAAGGCAATAAAAAAAATTCCACAACCTTAGCTAGATGCTTGGTTTGTTTTGTTGGGATAATGAATTGGAGTTTCAACCAATTTATCTTTCATGATTGAAGTTCTTTAATAGTTAGATAGGAAGAGGGAATTAAAGGGCGAAGAATAACCCCAACTTCATCTGAAAGTTAGGGAAAATGATGAAAAGGAGATTCATTTGATGAGATTTATGTACATAATATGTTACTTAACAAGATAAGTGCTTGTATTATTTTCCCTCTGATATAATTATCAACAAAATGTTAATTATCATTCCAAGGTATATACTGTCAAAATACATGCGTAACGTTATCATCTGAATCCATGAAGTCGGCTCCTTTCCTCACACTCAGGTGACAAGGATCTTTGAGAAGTTCATTTTTTTGATAGTTGAAAGTCCCCTGCACCTGAAACATGAACCTAATCCAAAAATAATAAAATCAAACACTGGACATAATAGAATGGTAGATGATTTCAATGAGTGACTGAGTTACCAGCTGGTTAACAGACAAAGAGTGTGCACGCAAATAACCCGTCAAAAGCATGGTACATTGTCCATAAGTGCAATTTTCATCAACCAAATCAACCTACCAAAAGTTAGAACCAACTCAATAGATGTACTTGTGTACTTGAAATATTTAGAAGTGTTAGCGTGTAGACAAAAGTACTAGTGTATTTGAATTTTTTTTATTCCCATTAAGTACATTCACGGTTTTTTTTACCAACAAATGTAGCATAACACACTTCATAGTGAGCCACACAAAAAAACAACTGTCTAAGATATGGAAAGTGGTAAATGAGGGCAATATTTTTGTAGTGAGTTATGAGAAAGTGGGAAAATGTGTATCCCCCAGGAGTTACCTTTTCAGCTAAAAGATAAGGTCGTTGAGTTCGTCAAAGTGGAATTGTGAGTCTTTGCTCCTTGAAAAGCCACATGAACTGTGAAATGAAAAACAAATGTATTGTTCTATTATGACTGTAACTCACTATATTTTACCTTCTCATGTATGGCATGGATGAGTAATGGTAGAAAAAGCATCATGTACATGTGTCTAACCAAATTATGCTAACCTTATGCAATTCATCCTTTGTATCTCCTGGATAAAACTTGCAATGTTCAGGAAATTGTCAGGCAAGGCTAGAGATGCATGTCTTCTTCGTATCGTGATTTTTTTCTGGGTTGTTGGAAGATTCTATGCAATGCAAATAGTTCAATGCATAACGATAAAGTCAGTGAAGAATATAACGAAGACCAAAGGAGACCAGTAAGAACTTACACGAATCAAGACGGCAGTGCTAGATAGACCAATAGTTCTAAACACTGAGAGGCATTGAGAACCAAATACATCAATGTATGAGTCAGAGCCCTCTTTTTTACTTGAAGCCGATGCCACAAAAGCAATCAAATCAGCAACCTAGGACGGCCACCATCACATCATTACAAAAAAAAATCCATTGGTTTAAAAAAAATCGGTAGGCATGTACTCAAATGACCAAATACCTTGGACATTTCCATGCACTCTGACAAATTGCCATGAGGTGCTTTCAATATCTACAGGACATAATTGTAGTTAGTTATTAACAAAATATGGATAGCAAGTGTCTTATCATATAAATTTGAATTGTCTAGTCTTCATCAATTCAACAATATAAAGTTTCATTCTAAATAATTTTAGCTCACCCCGTGTCTTTTCAGTCAACACATGCTCATAGTCATGATATCCAAGTTCAATTAACTTCTAATTTAGCACAAACTTGTTATTAAACTCCTCCCCCTCATGTAAAATGATTCAATAAAGTCCCCATGCCCCAATAAAAGAGTAAAAAGCTCCACCTAGAAGTTTCAATTAACAGAAGCAGCAGCTCAGAATTGCTTAAGATCGGTATAATGGGTTCATTTCTTGAGAGGAAAACAAAACACCAAACTTACAAATGCTCTCAGCTTGTATTCGGAGGAAGCGACAGTTGGAAACTCATTCCCTAATTACATACTTTAAAATAGGCAAGTATAATTAAAATAGTCAATTTTTAAAATAATACAAAATAAAAATGCACACTAGATTAGGGATAATACAACACACTAACCTCACACATGGGTACAATCACATAAAGTGAAGCAAAATACTTACCAGCGAACACTAGTACGACCACTTACTGTTTCTTAGAAAGCTCATTTAGCATCACAGAGTCATTGAAGTCTTGTACTCCACTGATGAGAATCAAATCGAGAATCTCAATTCCCGCCCGTGATTTAGAACCCTCCATTGAATAATTACTGCAACAACCATATAGAAGCAAACAATCAAAGGAATTCTCACAAATTTTTGCACCACCGACAAAACAAAATTGAAAATTTTGAAAAAAGAAAGAGGTGCGGAGAAGAAGGGTGGGGATGAAGTGAAGAGGAGAGAATGATAGAGGCCCTAAATCTGACCTCATGTGGGGAAGAATGAATCCCCAAAATCTGGCAAAATTGACGCAGTAATTTCAGGAAATTCTATCACATGGGTAAGAAAGACGGGTAGAAAATATAACTGGAGTAAAAACAAATGAAAAACTCAATTGAGCAAAAAGGAAAACTAATGCAGGAACCAAAAGTAAGAGGCTTCTATCATCCAAATAAGGTACACATAAACTTTCTTAAGAGATGGGAGAAACAAGGGGTTTGTACTTGTCCAGGAGGAATAAGCGAGGAGTACCCCTGCATTCCTCGTAAGAGTCCAACAAAAATTGAGGTAAATCTCCCCGAGTGATTAGATTTTGGTCCATACGCAAGTTAGGATGCCATTCCGTGCTTGCAAGAGAGCAGCGTTTATAATAGATACAATCCTATCAATTGTGCATGCTTCAATAAATTTTTAATGCTAACAGCCAAACTTAGTTAACAGCCGCCGCACATATATAAGGTTGATTTTAAGATGAACAACACCAATTGCTTAGACATTCAAGTTTCGAGAAGGGAATATTAGGTACATAATGTAGGCTGTAGAGGAAACATAGTAAATGTTCTTCACTTTGGTGTGGGCAAATTAATAATCTGACATATAACCTACAACTATGTTGTACGAACATGATGCATTAAGAGAAATTGATCTAACCTGCATTTAATAAAATGAAAATAGTTGGTCTAGCAGAGCAACGCCTTTTCAATTGCCGGAAATTCAGCCTCAAGCTGTTGAACACGAACCATCAGGATGTGACCTCTTGAAGTTGTTACCATTACTTGCTCATGCAAATCATGGAATATCTCGGCCGCAAACCTTCAACCAGTCACAGTTCACAAGAAATGCAAGCTTTCACATAGTATCATAAACAATTACTCAAAAACACTCCGATCAAAATAAGCATCCACAATTTTTAGAGTTCATAAATTGCCAGTAAGTACCATATATCTCTCTTAATTCGACAATTTTTTATAAGACTATGAACTTGTTTCACAGCCTAATAAAATTCACCAACAAACAAATGAGCCAAGTGCATATCTAACCCTACATAATTGACGAAAGTGCAGATATAACCCTGCGATAATTGAAAATGAAAATATAACCCTACTTAATGAGATAAAGTGCAAATATAACCGTTTCAGGCAATTGAACGCCGAATTTTGGTGAAAAGTTCAATTTACCCCTGGTCTTAAAAATAAAACAAAACAAAAAATAGACTGGTCTTCTTTCTAACTTTTTCCCCGGTCTTCTTCCCGAGCTCTCTTCCAGAGCTCTCTTCCATCATCGCCCAGTGTCTCCTTCGAAGCCAAGATCTCGTTTAGCGTCGTCGTTACCCATTGACTACATTCGCATTGACGTCTCTCGTCATTATCGTCATCATTTTCATCATCCTCCTCATCCTAGGGTTTTGATGGAATTGGGGTGGCAGATGATGATGGCGGGATTGCTTCTCTCCGTGGGGATTGCTTCTCGCAGGGGAGGGATTGTTTCTCGTCGGGGGATTGCTTCTTGTCGAGGGACTGCTTCTCGCCGTGGGGGATTGCTTCTTCCACTTCAAATCACCGTGAAGGGTGGCGGTGGTGGTGGCAGTGGCCGCCATAGGGATTAAACGCCGGAAATGGCATTTAATTTTTTGGGATTAATTTAATTTTTTTCCTGAGGGTAATATGGTCTTTACAAGTCAGTCAACTGCCAGAAAAGGTGAGTCAATGCCGGAAATGGTATCACCTAGTTATATTTGCACTTTCATTCAATAGCAGGGTTATATTTGCACAAAGAATTAACTGAGGGCTATATCTGCACTTTCTCCATTATATAGGGTTATATTTGTATATTTCCCCAAATAAATTAACTTAATCACTAATTAAGCAACCGTAAAAACATTCAAATAGATAAGAAAATAAACTAGGACTGCTCAGTACTCACTTTGCTAGGTCTCCTAGTGGACAGAGGACTCCGACGAGGCCTGCCATGGCGATGCCTTCAAGCACAGCCTCAGGATCATGTTTTTCGGCCGTCTTGTATAGCTCCGGATCAGCCAAGCTATACTTGTTTCTAATCAAATACCTGCTAAGCGGCATTCTACTCTATCTACCTTTGTCTTCTGTTAAAACCCTGGCTCTCAAAAATCTACCCAATTTTGAACCTAACAACTCATTCTCTACTTCCTCTCTTCTGTTCATCCACCATCGCCGGACAACGACACCACCATCTGAGTCATCCACATCATTGCCGCACCTCGCCACGTGTATGGTCGTTGCGATAATACTCCCCATGTGTGTTTGAGCACCAACAAAAGGAGTTTGAGAGGCATAAGAAGATAAAAATCCACCCACATCAAACACCGCCAAAAACAAAAGACAGAAACAACTATTCCATGGGTAGGAGGCTAACGGTAAAATAAGAAGGGCATCCATTATCGAAGTAACCCATCCTTAGAGAAGTGTCAAAATTTCTGACTGATTCCAGAAATTTCGTTCAATTACGATGGAAAATACCAAACCAGAGAAGAAACATGAGGAATCTGTTGTGCCCATAATATAATTATGTATTTACACAATATGCAACTAAGTTTTAACTGATTCCATAAATGGGCTCTGGCAACCAAGCAATATTTGCACATAAGGGCTTCGTCAACCAACATATTAATATCCCGCATTATAGGTTAAATATAGATAATATTGGAATCAGTGAGATTGAGTCTTTATGTAAGACCTATATCCAAGTCAAAGAACTCATACCACAATATTGTAAGAGCAACTCCAATAGTTTCCTCTATGTTTTAGTTGCTACAATAGTTTTTTTACAGTTACTACAGTGTATTTACTCCAATGGTTTATTCTATATTTCCTCTAAAATAATATTCCTTCATTTTTCTTTATAAAATCATTTTTAATTTTTTATTATATTGTAAACTTATCTCAATTATATTTTAGCTCAAAATTTTAATTTAATAATCCATAAAAAATTAATTAAAATAGATATTTTTCATTGATAAAACACTTAAAATCACACTTGATAATTAATGATACAACATTTCAAGAAATAAAATACAACTTCTAAAAGAAACACGAACAACAAATACATCATTAAAAAAGTGAAAAATAGAACAACACAACATTTCAAGAAAATAAAAATACAAACAACAATTGTTCCAAATATCACTCCTCATTGTTTCCTGATGCCTCCACAAATTATCTATCAGTGCATTGCAAAGGACATAATGAGCATCTGAGTCTCTAATTTCTCTATAACGCACGAGAAATTCTTGAAATTGAGTGTTTTCATCCGTGATTAGTTCAACGTCAATATCCGGAGGCAATGTAGCACTCGACGAGGTTGTAGTAGATGGCATTGTGATTGGAGTAGAAAGATCACATTCATCCTCTATGATCATATTATGCATTATAAAAGCATGCCGTCATTATATCATGAAACCCTTTCTTTTTCCAAAATTGGCATGACCCAACAAGAATTTGAAAACGCTGTTGTAAAATGCCAAATGCTCGCTCAACATCTTTCCTACAAGCTCCCTACATCTTTGCAAAGTGTTTATGCTTTGTGGTTCAAGGTTTCTGAATGGTTTGCACAAGAGTCGACCACTTTGGATATATACCATTGGTTAGATAATAATCCCGATTGTATTGTTGCCCTCCAATAACATACTGAGCTATAGGAGATAGGCCTTGTGCAAGATTTGAAAACAAATGTGCAGATTCCAACACATTGATGTCATTGTTTGTCCCTGGAAGGGCGAAATATGCATGCCAGATCCAAAGATCATAATCAACAACTGCTTCAAGAATAGTTATTGGAGATCGACAATGACCAAAAAATTATCTAGACCAAGCTTTTAGACAATTTTTCCACTTCCAGTGCATGCAATCGAAACTTCCTAACATACGAGGTAAACCTCGCTTCTCACCAACATAAAGTAGTCTAGCAACATCATTGGCATTTGGTGGTTGTAGATATACTTCTGAATAAATTTCAATAATAGCCTGGCAAAATCTCTTGAAAGACTCAATAGCAGTAGACATTCCAATTTTGAGATAATCATCTTGTGAATCAGCTGGGGTGCCAGATGATAGCATACAAAATGCTAATTTTATCTTATGCAATGTTGATGGCTCTTCCCTATTTGTTGCATCCCTTTGTTGTTCAAAATAGCTATCATGCGTTCACATCGCATCAGCAATACGCTTGAATAAACTAAAGCTCATTCGATAAAGACGTCAAAGTTGACTCCTTAAAGAGCGGGGCATTTGAGAAATAATCATTGACCAAAACTTGATTTACCGATGTGAGATCACGGTTGACCATTTTGTGACCCGAGATTAAGCCACGGTGCCTTGATAGATTTTCTTGTTGGAGGCGATTCTCCTTCGAATCATTGGTGTTGCTATCAAGCATAATATGTAATCACTACTCTCTTATTTATAGAAAAATTTGTGGTACACTTCTTAAACAAATTAATCACTCGGTGTGGTACACTTTTTCTAAAATTAATCACTCAATGTGCTCTGATATCGCATGTGATGGTGGTGTAAGCGAATAATGCAGTTTTGTCCCACTTTTACTTGATTTGACAAGTCACCTACATCAACTTTTCAGAAATTATTGGGGTTAGAGCATCCCATGTGATGGTGTTGCACACAGATAATGCAAATTTCATTTGTTATTACATGGTTTGACCACTCAATGTGGCATACTCTTTTGAAATTATTGGTGCTCCGACTTCGCATGTGATGGTGGTGTACACGAATAATGCAGTTCCGTCCCACTTTTACTTGATTTGACTAGTCACCTACATCAACTTTTTAGAAGTTATAGAGGTTAGAGCATCCCATGTGATTGTGTTGTACACGGATAATGCAAATTTCATCCGTTATTACATGGTTTGACCACTCAATGTGGTATACTTTTTTGAAATTATTGGTGCTCTGACATTGCATGTGATGGCGGTGTACACGAATAATGCAGTTTCGTCCCACTTTTACTTGATTTGACAAGTCACCTACATCAACTTTTTAGAAATTATTGGGGTTAGAGCATCTCATGTGATGGTGTTGTACACGAATAATGCAAATTTCATCCGTTATTACATGATTTGACCACTCAATGTGGTATACTTTTCTAAAATTATTAGTACTCCTGCATCGCATGTGATGGTGGTGTACACGAATAATGTAGTTTCGTCCCACTTTTACTTGATTTGACAAGTCATCTACATCAATTTTTCAGAAATTATTGGGGTTACAGGATCGCATGTGATAGTGTTGTACACGAACAATGTAAATTTCATCCGTTATTACATGATTTGACCACTCAATGTGGTAAACTTTTCTGAAATCATTGGTGCTCTGACATCGCATGTGATGGCGGTGTGTATGAATAATGTAATTTCGTTCCACTTTTACTTGATTTGACAAGTCATCTACATCATCTTCTTAGAAATTAGTGGGGTTAGAACATCCCATCTGATTGTGTTGTTCATGAATAATGCAATTCTGATTCGTTTTTACCTGAGTTGACCATTCAAATTGTGAGTAATGATGAATTTGGATGTTTTCCATGTGAGTAATGTACACAATGTCAGCTTTAAAGAGCATCACATGTGAGCAATTTACACAAGCTTTTGGATGTATCCCAAATAATAAAATGCCTTTTCAAGAACCCATTTGTTTGTATTCCAAAAATCTATTATTTATACCATACTCCATTGTAAGAGATTTTCACTACAACTTATTCTCTCAATTTTGAGTTTGATATAAAAAACTTTTCTCCCAATTTCAACAAGTTTTCCAAACCCACTCCATATTCCAAAGGCACAAATTACAACTTTGAAGAAGATAGTTGTTGGCTTATTCGTGGTTGCAGGTATCACAAGATTCTATCATAGGAACCAATCAGGTTATTGATACCTTTTGGTTAC
Organism: Rubia peregrina; assembly: GCA_032355705.1. Classification (NCBI taxonomy): domain Eukaryota; kingdom Viridiplantae; phylum Streptophyta; class Magnoliopsida; order Gentianales; family Rubiaceae; genus Rubia; species Rubia peregrina. The sequence goes on from JAULKK010298949.1 coordinate 11,779, forward strand.
GTGTGCAACAAATTTACAATGATGAAGTAACTGAGACCGGTGAATATCGTACTGAGAGATCCTTGAGTTCACGTTTTCCGATCATGGAGAAGGCAGTACGAAAGCTAAGTGGATGTGTTCGTCAAGTTAACAATATGAATTCAAGTGATGCCTCTGAAAATGACATTGTAAGTTTAAATTATAATACTACTATGTTATTTTATTTAGTTCTGGTTATATGTTAGTACTTACTAACATTGACTATTTCTTAGATGGATCGAGCAAAAGAGATCTTGAAACTAGATGAAAAATATAAGAAAGGTACTCCCTCTGGTTTCCTAACATTGGCTCATTTTCCTTTTTTGGTTGGTTTTTTAACAATGGCTCATTCCCTTTTGACAAAGTTTAGGTTATTTTCATCCACTCAATTTACTTTTTACTCTCCCAATACAATCTCCACCAGTCAATTTACTTTTCTTAAACATTGTGCCCTTTTGTTGAGAACCATGTTAAGAAACCAGAGGGAGTATTTAAGTTTGAACATAAATGGGATAGTCTTAAAGATGTTCCTAAATTTCAATATGATGCACCATCGTCACGACCGTCACGGTGATTCACAAGCCCAACAAATTTCAATAACTTCCCTTCCCAATCAGATGAGAGTATTTTTTCTAGTCATCCAATGTCATCTCATCCCGAGTTAGACACTCTCTATATGGATACAAATTGTATTTCTGGTGGTTCAACATCATCTTGCCCCATAAGACGAAAGAAAGAAAAATCCACGAACAAAATTCATCCTATTTCAACAACTACCCAAGAGAAAGAGGCCGCATTTTAACTCTGATGGAGTCAAGTTAAGCACAAAAATGTGAACAATTAGACATGTATAACATGCACCAAACTCACTTAGATTTGGTTCGTGATGATAAAATGATGGAAAGGGATTTGAGCAC
>JAULKK010298959.1:0-12713 GCA_032355705.1 Rubia peregrina
AATGGTTCTATGATCTATAAGAGGTTTGGAAGTGAAAATCCATTGCCCCCAAGGCTTTGTCTTTGTAGTTTTTACTCCTTTTCTTATATTGTTGCATGATTAGAATAGTTACTTGACTTTGCTAGTTTTGTTGTTTTTACTTTCATAACTTATGAAACCAACCAATCCCCCCCTTTACTTGTTTTTATATATATATGTATATATATATATATCTAGGCTTATATTCACTATTGCATGCTTAGACGCTTGGAAATATCCCTCTTCTCTGTGGATGACCCCGACTTGCCACTAGTTACTTAGTTGTAGTTAGTAAGCAAAAAGGGCTTATAAATTACATCATTGAGAGGTACGGTGACGGCCTCCCACCAGCTAACATAATAATAATAAAATACATAGAAATAGGTGGATATAGAAATCTCACAAAATGAACATTAATACATGAATACAAATATGTTTCTTAGTAGGATCCCTGCTCCCTAAGCATTAAATTTAAGTAATTCATTATATTCAACACTTTTGGGAAAAAGAAAATAAAAGATGAAAGGAAAATAACCTAGAGAGAAGGAGGAGTATTTTCACTCTCTAGCCTACTCTTGAGATCTAGAAATGAGCATAAACTTAAACCCTAGTAGACATAGGTCCACATATATAGTAGTATGGAATTTGGCCTAAAAATAGGCCAAAAATGGCCAAAAACCCTAGTAGCCGCAACTGGCGCGGGGGGTAGTTTCTGGCACGGCCAGTGTCGACCGAGGTGGCCTAATACTAGCACGGAACATCAGCTTTGTCATGGTCCATAGCCTTTTGCAGGCGTGCGATGTCACCCTTGGCATAGGTCATACCCCTCGTGCCACCGTGGTACGTTAGCCGACACTTTTTTTGATCTTCTGATGAACACCACATATCGTTTGGGGATCCCCATTGGCTAGAATCTTATTTTTCTCAGTATCTAGGTGTGAGGCATGTCTTTCTTTGCACCCCGTTTGTTGGTCTTGAAATTGGTGACTTGAAATGGCGCGGGATGCGTAAAACAGAATGGTTTGCTCCCATACTTAGGAAATTTTTAGAGTGAAAGGATGACATGGGGTGCACGGTGGCTAGAACGAGCACGATTTGTGTTGGAACTTAGCACGGCCCGTGTTGGGTGGAACAGGTCGTGCCAAAAACTCCTGACACAGGCCGTGTTGCTTGTTGTAGCCTATCTTCATGGGCTCATCGTTTAATAATGTTCATGTTAGGGAAGGCATTGCCCTAATGGGGTTGCGAGGAAACCTCGTTGTATCCAGATAGGATGATACATGATAGTTTGTATCAACTAGGGTTTTTGTGTAGTGACCATTATCGTTTCAGCCATAGAGTGATCACGAGACACCAATTTTTTCCCCTCTGTAGGTCTAGGGAAATCATCCACATTAGAGTGCTCGGGATGTATTTTCCTTAATCTCATATTTAACGGTTACTACCAATACAAGGGGATTGCGCAGGCACTTGATCCTTTAAGCAGGGGAGGGTTAGCATTTGGGACTGATTTTTATGGGGAAAGAGGAGCACAATGTGAATCCTTTGCTTGATCCATGCACTATCTCTAAATATGAAAGAAGTGGTGATAGCTAAAAATTGGCCGTTGTACCTTTGTGTGACAGACATTGGGAATGGCTGACTATCACCCACAATATGTGACATAGACATGAGATAAGTTAATATTTCTTATATGCTATAGAATTTGGGATCAAATTCATTTATCGATCATGTTACGTAAATATCCCCAAGGCTAATTTTATATATTTTAATTTCTCTGAGTTGTATGATTAGTAGTGGTTAGATAAACCCCCTAGTCCTATGTTTTAGCACTAGCTATTCTCGATACACAATCAGAGTGGCCCCCGATTCTGAGTTGTGTTTAGTTAACTTTCAAATTATAGCATCTCTTTGGATGATCCCGGACTTGCCACTAGATACTTTTAAGTAGTAGGAAGTGATCATACGGGAGCAACATATAAATTCTATCTTTGATCTTCCAGAGCTCTCCACGAGTTAGTTCTACTCTCCCGTGAAAATTTTGGTGTCATTAATGATCCCGCAAAGTGCAGATCAAATTTTGGGGTCGTTGCCATGGATGCTAGTTTAAATTTAATTGTTAACTGTCATGGCTAGTTGGTGGTAGTAGTAGTTAGTATTTTTCTTTTTGTAATTTTGGTTAGTTATTGTGTTGAGCTTTACATTAGTTATTCTAGTTACTCTAACTTTATATTTTCTTGTGTTCTCTATTGTACTGGTAGTGTCTTGCTTCTTGTTTATGGCACACACCCATACAACGAACTTAGGAGCTTTAAACTATATACCGGAAAATGTAAGTGGTTGAAGAAGGGGGAGAAAGAGAGCTAGAGGAGAGGCTCTGCAGGGACAAACTATTTTTTTTATAGAAGTAGAGAGATGAGCTGTGGAAGAAGACAACATCTTAGGGAGTTGATGGCCCAAAATATGGAGTATTAACCAATTTGCATCATTTTACCGCCTTTACAACCATATGTTACTTGCTAGCTCAAGAGAGGTATGATAAAATGTTTGCCCACATTTCACGAGTAGGTCGGGGAGGATCCTAACAAACACTTCTCTTAGTTTCATTTGGTTTGTACCAACATGATACCACCAGGGGTGTTGGAACATGATTACAATTTGACCTACTTTTCCCTCTCGCTGAGAGATACGGCTAAGGAATGGCTTTACAACTTTCGCTGGGATATATCACCTCGTGGATAGATATGAAGCGTAGGTTTCCAGCTTCAAAGTCTACCAGATTGAAGAAATAGTTATTTAATATCTCGCAGCTCCCGATCGAGTCCGTGTATGAATATTGGGAGAGATTCAATCGTTTGTTGGAAAGTTATCCTTATGATCTGTTTAAGGAGGGAGATCTCGTGTACTATTTCTTTGAGGGCTTGTGTGATGAACACATACGGATGGTGAATGTTGCATGCAATGTTTCGATAGCAAATAAGAGCCCCAATGACGCTATGGCTTTATTCGAGGAGATGGAAAATGGTAAAGACACTGGAGGAATCCACTCACTACCCTATGCTTGAAGAGCAAGTCCAAACACTTGCTTCAATGATGAAGGAATTCATAAAGGGGAGGTCTCACCAAGTAAAAGTGTGCGGGATTTTAAAATTGGATCATTAGACCGACATGTGCCCACAAGTTATGGAGGACTTTGAAGAAGTAAAGGCTTTGGAGGTCAATGAAGGGAATAGACAGTTTGGAAGAGGGCAACAACAAGGTTTCCGAGGGAACCAAGGTGGAGATTGTCAAGACCCTTATTCAAACTTGTTCAACCCCCAATATCGCGACCAACCAAATTTTTGGTGGCGTAATGACAACCAAGGGTAAAATTAAGGGGGAGTTCCACCTCAACCCTACCCTAGGGGAGATGGGATTTCCAACAACAATACTCCAATTTATGAGTCGGATCTTAAGGATATCTTAGAGACTATTGCTCAATTGACCATGAAGAGCGATATGTTCATGGATGACACTTGAATATAAATTGAAGAGCTAGGCACAAGAGCTTTCTAAAGAATAAAAAATCTTCAGGTGCAAGTTGGTGAACTTTCCACTTCAATGAGCCGGCTGGAGGCAAGATATTTCGAAAAGCTACTGTTCCAAATTGAAGTGAATCCATGGAATGTAAGTGCTCTTAAATGGAGAAGTTGGAAGGAGGTGCAAAAAGCTTAGAAGGATGTTGTGAAGAAGATGACAAGTTTGTGGAAAACAACAAGGCCACTTTTGAAAAGGAAAACGTAGTCGTTGAGGAGGAGCAAAAGTTAACCCTCCGCCACCATTCCTGAGTGCTTTGAGGGAAAGGCCAAAGGTGGTTTCCAATGATGATCGAATCTGCCAAATCTTCAATAAGGTAGAGGTTAATATTCCACTTCTAGACGTAATTGAACTAATTCCATAGTATGCAATTTTTTTGAAAGATCTTGCAATAGGAGAAGGACTAAACCTAATATAAAATTGAAAATCGGAAGGGTCTCCACTGTAGCCCATAGAAATATTCCTAAAAAGTGGAATGACCCCGACATCTTTTCAATTCTCATTTCTATAGGTGGTAGATTGATTAAGGATTCTATGATTGACCTTGGAGTTTCGATTAATGTTATCCACTGTAGCCCATTTATATAGGTGAACTTAGGGACACTAGAGTGATAGTCCAACTAGACAATCACTCCCAAGCAAGCCCTAGGGTGATTGTTGTGGATGTTATTGGTTAGAGTGGGTAATTTTGTGTTTCAAGCGGACTTTTATGTCCTTGTTGTGATGCACGTCAGAGGTGCACCCCCCAATTCTATTGTTTCAAACATTTTTGAAAACATTAGGGACTAAATTAGATGTCCACTTGGAAACATTAACCCTAGAGGATGATGACAGTGATAAGGTCGTATTTTACATCTACAAATGTAAGCATGAATTATCTAATTTTTTTCTTGCATGCAATGGTATAAGCTTATGTGATAGATTTAACCAAATTTATTAATCTTGCATGAGTGATGATGATGATAGTCTTGAGATTATTGACGGGGAAAGCATGTTTGAGCTTTGATTTTGATAAGAATGTTGATGATACATATACCTTGCATGCTTTTAGGGAAAATCTTTCTATCGTGGATTGTTTTTCTATAGACACTATTATGCAGTGATTGGTGGAGAGTGGGAAACAATTAAAACTTCCTAGACCCTTCAACTAAAATTTCTAGTTAAACCCAAGGAGAAGGCTAAAGAGTTGGCATTTGCAAAGGAAGAGCATGAACTACCGATTGTTGACAAGAAGTGTGAAGGTAAGGATGACACTTTAATGCATAAAGTGTCATCGTGGGTGTAGTCGCGGATGGCGATTTAGAGACCCAATGGTATGTTTGTTCAATATTTAATGCATGAAGAAAATAAGTTGCGAGGATGACAAAAAATATAAGGTGCTTTCTTTATTTTGACGTTTTAGTAGTTGAATGTTTGTATATTTTTGTTTGTGTAGGATTTTGTGAGAATTTGGGTTGTTATGGAATGTAAGATCGAGTCTTGTGGTTGTGGTAAGAGAAAATAGGCATTGGTGTACAATGTTATAAAATGAAGGTGCATGAGGCATGAACTGTGTAAGAAGAACTCGAATGAGGACTTCACATGGCATGGTTATGACATGGCTCGTGCCAGCCAGAAAGAACTGAGGTCGGGCAAAAATGCAGAATTTTTTAAAAAATAAACTTTGGCAAAACAAGCATTTTGCCCCCCTTAATTTCGCAGCTTTCTTCTTCCCCAAATTGGTTAGTGTCAGTGGTACTAAAGCAAGCATTAAAAAATTCTCTTAACACCTTCGAAAATAATTGTTGATGTTTTATGGGAGTATGTGGGTTATATGCATTATTTAGTTTGAACTAAGTGTGGGGGGAGATTATGATCCTTGAGTTGAGATGACATGATTTGCTATATGTTGGGTGTTTAGGAGAATGTTTCTTGCTAAGATATTTTGATGCATATGCCTTGTGTATTTGGCCCTTACCATTTTCCTCTTTGTTGTGATAGAATTGATCCTAAGAGGAGTAGATCGGAGAAAGGAACAACTTCCCGAGGTGATAAAGGGAAGGGGTTGGCTAAAGTTGGGAGACAAGAGTCAAAAACTTTCGCACGTCCTACTCCCTTAATTGGTGATGAGTTCATGGGATTGACTAGCATCACCGGAGGTGCAACCCAAAAATGGAAGTATCTAAATAGGCCAAGGAGGATAATTTGGGAGACCAAGTTTGCGTACAAAGAGAACAAAATTCCTTTCTGCTTGGTTTTTTGGTCTCTTTATTCTCATTGTAGTATGAAGCCTACTTTGGAAATTTTGTGCTACACAAAAAAATTGAAAAATTAAAAATATACCTAGTTAAGTCAAAAACACGAAAGGGCAGTAATTGGAAACGCTCGGATAGGTTGAAAAACCCTTGCAAAAGTAAGAGGCCAAATGGTGTGGAAAAAGGTGAGAAGTGAGCTTTGAAAAAGAAAAAGAAATTATGGGATGCTTGGATGAAAACCTAAAAAGACTCCTAGGCAAAATGAGAGAAAATGAGAGAAATCAAAACTTATCCTGTGTCTCTATTCGATTGTCTTTTGGTAGAGTAACTTGGCTTCACACATTCATATTTTGTGAACTTCATCTTTCAGTTTGTATGTTGGTTGGATAGATTACCTTAGTTTCTCTGGGATGTGAGAGGTGAGAGATTCTTATGTCTTGGGAGCTAGAGTAGTCTCAGAGTAAATGTTGTGTGTTTTGAAAAATTCTTTACATGATATGTTCTGCTTAGATCTTTGCTTGTTCTTTTTTACTCGACGAAGAGTAAAGGTTTAATTGTGGGGGATTTGATGAAATGGTAGAAGCGTGTGTTTCCTAATACACTGCTGGGGTTTCCCTTTGGTTTAGGCTTCTCTAAGACCAATTTCCACATACTATATAAAGAGTCACTAGTCTACTAGGGTTTATCTATCAAAGAAGTAATTTCATTTTCTTAATTCTAAGAGTAGATAAAGAGAGAATGAAACTAAATCTTCTCTTCTCATTTACTGTTTCCTAGTTTATGCCCATGGCATTGAATCCAAAAATTATATTGGGTTCAATGTCCATGGACTAGTATCATTACTTGGGGATATTATTTTTATTCTTGACTAGGTGATGATTTTGTGAGATTCTATATCTTCCTATCTTTTATGTTTATGAATATTCATGTTTTACTTTTGCTTATTATTCTTATGAGATGCATGATATATATATTCTATGATGCACCGTAGTTACATATATTATATGTTATTGTGCTAGGATGACTCTAGGCCTATAGAAGCAAAGGAATTAGTTTATCATGGTGACACTCCTCCACTATGGATGCTTCTTCCTAGGCATATAGATAAAAATGAATTAGCATCTCACGATGAATCTAGGGTTCAATTAATAATGGTCGCTACACTATAACCCTAGTTGCTACAAATTTTTATGCCGAATCTATCGGGCTTCGATCCAGTGAAGTTAGGCTATAACAATTAGAATAATGCTCACAGTCATATATGCATACACTCATATGCATATACACTCATAAATCTGGGACTCACGAACCTACAATATGCATAACCAAACACTCCCAAGGAGTAAAAATGCCTAGCACAATACAAGTAATACAGAACTATGGTGCATCATAGAATATATATATATATATATATAACATGCATCTCACAAGAATGTAATGTTCAAATCAAACATGAATCTATATATATTCAATGCATCTCACAAGAATGTAATGTTCAAATCAAACATGAATCTTTATAAAAATAAAAAAATAATCTCCCAAGAATGTAAAGTTCAAATCAAACATGAATCTTTACAAAAAAATAGGGGGATCTAGAATCTCACAAAATCATTACTTAGTCATGAATACAAATAGAATCCCCAAGTAATCCAAGAAAAATGAACCCAATTCAAGTACTAGATTCAATGTCATAGGCGACTCAAAAATAATAAAAGAAAGAGAAGAGTTAGTATCTTTCTCTCTCTACCCACTCTTATAACTAGGAAAATAAAATTACAATTATTATAGCTCCCAAAACCCTAGAAGACTTGTGATCCTTTTATAGTAGGTGAGAAATGGGCCTTAGAGAGACCCAAAATAAAGGGAAACCCTACCAGCCACGTGGACACGGGCCGTGCAAAAGCACTCGATCCATAGACTAGAGGCGGTTCCCAAACAAACTGAGTGTATAGCATATGCAATTACTTGTAGGCCATGGACTTGAAGATTCATCTGGCCTTCTGAGTGGAGCGACTCATGCAGATGCAGTGGGTTGGAGTTGAAACCTTCAGCTTTTGTCGGTGTGGCTGCGGGGCACGGACTGGAACTTCAAGTCTTGATCTTCAGGGTTCTCAGGCTATGCAAAAGGATATGGAATGCGCTAGTACTTAGCCGCTTAAGCCATTTGGTTGACACAGGCTGTTCCAGTTTTCTTATTCTTCTAGAATTCAACTAGTTCTCTTCGCGCATCCCATCTACTACTACGATTAAGCTTGTGGTCTTCGATGTACTAGCATCCTTGCGAATAGATTTCAAATATCTTCTACCATTCTTGTGAATGCCCTACACTAATCTACTCCGAATTGCAAGCGATCTACAATGAAGCTCACAAAATAGGTTCTAGATGCTCGTAAGGACATAGAATCCATTACATCTAAATAATCTACAAAACGAAGGATTTAAAAAAGAAAACCAAAAAAGGCTATCTAAACCCCTTGTAATGTAAACCTACTTAAATCTAGTAATCAACCATACACAAGCTACTAAAAGATGTGATAAATGCATTAGGAGACACATACTTCTAAAGTTTCATCATGAAGCGATCTTGTCGTTCTCTCTGGTTCACTTTACTTATTGGATTATGAGTATTGTACCCTATTATTGGGGCCACTAGTTTTTGAAAAATGATAAGGGTGAATAAGATATCATCCCCCTTAGGATCTTTTTCAGCCTCACTAGCATATAACTAGAAATTGAAGTAGTTTTTAATGTAACAGGTTCATGATTTATGATTTTTCCACAGAGGAAAGTTTGTATTTCTTAGGAACGGAACTATTGTTGTAATCCTTAGTTTTTCTATGGATTCAAATATTTTTTAAAAATATTTTACTGATCTAGTGGTCAAATTTCTTGGGTTAAGTTTCAAGTACCGTGTTGTTGGTATCGTCCTTCCCAACTTGCTTGAGTGGATATTATGGGCATAACTTTGCTAGATATAACTTTATTAATTTCAAATTGATGAGACATGATTTTGATGTTTTCTTAACCCAATTAACACCCATTTTGCCTTGTTTTGTTGGTGGTTAGTTATATCATTATGTGTTTTTACATAATAGGGGGTTGGAATCATTGTGTAGTTATTTGTCCTAACTTCACAATTTTGTAAACATTTAGTATCTAACATGTTTACCTCTATGATTTGGTGGGTTTCTTCCTGTTTTATGAGTTTATTTGGAGACCATCATAGAGAAGGCCAAAGAGAACCGCTATAAAGGTTTTAGAATGTGGTTTTTATTGGCATACTTTGAATAAGCGTGCCTATATATTTTGCAAGTCTTGTGATAATTTTCAAATATTAGGAAATATTTTCTCTAGAAATGAGATTCCCCAAAAATATATGCTATATTGTGATATTTTTTATGTTTAGTGTTTTGATTCGATTGGACCTGTTCCTACTCTTACAATTTTACATACCTTATCTTCGATTATGCATCAAAGTGGGTTTAAGCAAAATGCACTAGGGCTGACGATTCTAAAGTGGTTGTAGAGTTCTTGAAAGCTAACATCTTCTCCAGGTTCAAGATTCCAGGAGCTTTGATTAGTGACCATTGCACACTTTTTGCAATCGAATAATTGAGGCATTGTTGAAGAAGTATGTTTTTAATCACAAGACCTACAGTGCCTATCACCCACGGACAATTGGACAAGCCAGAGTTTATAATCGGGAAATCAAGTCAATTCTTGAGAAAACAATTAATTTGAATACAAAGGATTGGAGTTATCGGTTGAATGATGAATTGTGGGCATATATGGCAACATATAAAATGGCAATTGGTATGTCTCCATACCAGTTAGTATTTGGGAAACCTTGCCATCTACCGGTGGATATATAGCACAAACCTTATTGGGCAGTGAAAATCTACAACATAGGTGTGGAGGAGGCAGGTATGCATAAGAAGATACAACTACAAGAATTGGAAGAAATAAGATGAGATTTTTATAATAAAAAAATTTGCAATATACAAGGAGAAAATAAAGGCTGGCATGGAAAGATGATCAATAGGAAGGACATTGACATTGGTCAAAAGGTCCTCTTATTTCAATCCCGCCTTCGTTTGATTCCCGGAGGCTAAAGTCACGGTGGGTTGGCCCCATTGAAATGGCGAAGATATTCCCGCATGGTGTGGAGGAAATGATGGATAGAGCTACATCCAAGACTTTCAAGGTCAATGGACAATGCTTGAAGCCTTATCACAAAAGCTACGTGCCAAAAAAAGGAGAGGATATTGATATCCTTGATTCAATTTGTGATTAAAGCCAAAGAAAGGGAGTAAGTCATGTCGATGATGTTAAATAAATTTGGTATTGATCATTCGCAGTGTCATTCGTGACATTTCGTCGATGTAATTTCAATTAAATTTTGTTGTTATTTTCATTATTTTATTTCTATCACGATTTTATTTTTCCATTAATTTGTAGAAAATAGGTATATCGTGTTTAAAGATCAAAGATGTTCGAGGTGATTGGTTGAGAATAATGGTCAAGGAGGAATGAACGAGTGAAAATAATAAGGAGAAATGGAGGAAAAACTTGGGGATGAAAATTTTGGCTAAGTATTGGTGTTTACCAAGAAAGATATCGCGAGGCATGGGTAAGGTCCAGTGCTGCATCAGCCAGTAGGCCAAGTTTAGGCTCCCAGGACCAAGCTGTCACGAGGAGGGGGAAAGGCTCACAACTACCAACAGCCATTAGGCCATATTTCAAGCTCCTAGTAAATTTTTGTCTCGAGGCGTAGGAATGGACCACTGCTTACGAAACCGAGCATGGTAGTTTTCAAACTCCCAATAAATTTCTATCGCGAGGTGTGGGAATGGCCCCTAATTATCACAGTCAATAGAGAAATTATCAACTCCCAAGACCAAGCTTTTGCGTGGTGTGGGAAAGGCCAACTGCTCACAATAGCCAACAAAATAAACATAAACTCCCACCAGCCAGTTTTCGTGGGGCTCAGGACTCTTGCCATTGCTCGTGACAGCTGAACAGTATATATAAAATGGGCTCAACCATACTAAACATTCATCCCCACCCTCATCTTTGAAAAGCTCTATACCTCTCCACTACTTCACCAATTATCCTCCAAATCTATCCATTACATTTATCCCTAACCGCTATATAACCCCCCCAATTATCATAAAACCCTCGTCACTCATCAAATTCCACTATTTCTCCTTCAATCAAGAATTTCTGCAAAAAAACCTAGCTTTCAGAGATTTTTCATTTTAGGAAATTGGGGAATCAAGATGGTGCAATTTTCTTGGAACTACACATATAAGTCTCCCTCTACACAATTGTGCATCTCGTGTTGGTGATTGTGAAGACTTGTTTGAATTGTGCACCTTCTGTGGTTACTGTGGTGAAGTGCTAGGGGTATTGCAATCATCAATATTAAAATTTCTAGTGTGAGATTTTATTTTTGTTATTGTGGTGGAATTTCTAGGGGTGATTTGTAGTGAATTTCTATTTGTATGCTACGTATTTGTGCTTGTTGTTGTTTTTTAGAGATGGCACTGAAATGGGCTCAGATTGAGAAAGTTGGGACTAGTTTATCCATTACACCTAGGGACCAATAATGAGCTTGAAGCGGATTAGGGGATAATTTTTTGAGATATGAGACCTTCTTGCTGGGAAATCTAGGGAAATCCAAGAGACCAAATTATGTGATATTAAAACTTTGGTCACCCTCAGACTCTACCATTCAGTCGAGTGCCTCCTCGCTAAGGTAGAGTTAGCGAGATTCTTGAGCCATAACGCTCTTATGTACCCGAGGTATACCCTTGAGTTCCTATCAACGGTGAGGTTGCACCAAAGTAGGAAAGATGTGAAAGGCAACAAGGCTTCATGCCCCTCTTTATCACCTTTCACCTCAATTATCAGAGTGATGAGATGGATTATGCGCATATAAATATGGCCTTTGGTTGGAACAGACAGCTCATTCCAAAGTTTTATAACCCGGAGACCTAAGCGCACAACCAGTCCAGGATAATATGTTTGGCATAGTATCAGAGTTTGAAGTAAGAGGGATTAGATCTACCTCATTATTCACCCTCCCTCTGATATTTTTCATGCCTTTTAACTCCCACTATCTTTTACCTGGATAAACCGACAAACATACCATAGGAAGAAATCTAGTTCTTGTGGAAAATGACGAGTGGGGGTGGTAGATATGTGTTTTGAAAGGACATGTGGATGTGCAAGGTCACCATGATGGCAAGGAAAATATGTGGAGGCGGGATTTCCATGGTTGGAACAAGTAGGCTCTTAGCAGGGGATTTGAACATCCCAGCACCACCTCAACTTCCACGTTAGGGTAGGGATGACTCATATCTCCTCCACCTTAGGAAGTTGCAAGATCTTTCCATGATCGAGTATACCACCAATAACAGAGTTTAACGTTGGTTTTATGTAAGGAAGAAACCATTCATGATACTTCCTCAGCCTTAGTGGACGATTCTTTCACCTACTACCCCGTTGTAGGAGTTAGACATCAAGCTGGACTTGGCGTCCTGGACCAAGGTTAAGAAGGAAATTAGGAGGGAAGCACTGTGATCTATCCCAACTGAGGAAAATGCTACCCTACATGTTGACGGTCCCCCGTATGTTAATGCTCTTCTATCAACCCAGGATCTCAATCACCAGTTGCTTCACATAATAGAATATGATTTCTGCTACATGGATTCCAACTTTCGGGACCAAGCCATTTACAATATTTTCATCGAGGAGGAGATTGATGAGCTTTCCTCCATGGTCTTGTTGGAAATTGATTAAATCAAATTTAGCGGAATATCAATAACCATATTCAAGATCTCATGCATGTATTCAATTTGAATCTACCTATGAGTTTAGATT